>VZTR01033893.1:119026-137504 GCA_013400775.1 Chaetops frenatus
TCGCAACAACCCCAGGCCGCTGCTCAGGCTCCGCGGGGCACTGGGGCATCGCCCGGCCGGAGCGGGCTGCGGGGAGCCCCGGTACGTGCGGCTGCTCTGGGGAGCCGCCACCCACCTCCCAAAGGGCCTGCGCTGCCGGTGTGCACCGGGCGAACCCGAGCATCCCACCCCTGCCGTGTGCCAGGGAGCTGGGGGAGGGTGGAGAACCACCCTTAGGGCCCGTCTGGCTCCTTTTCCATCTCCAGGAGCTGCCTGGCTCCCATCCTCCGTCCTCTGGGTGACAGGGGCACCTGACAGGCGCGGCTCTCGGTCACACTGCACGCACCGGGGTCACGCAAGCAGCACACTCCAGGACAGGCTCCCAGCCAGGAGTGCAGACCTCTGTGTGCTCGCCGAAATTGAGGCTGACGCTGTCGGGAAGCGGCTGTGCTCTGGCAGTCCTGTATCCTTGTGCACCTCCTGCCAAAGGGGAATGTTCTGGACACGCTGTTCCCGGGAAAGCACAGGCACAGCATCCTCTGCTGCGGAGGTGTCTGCACTGCCGTGACAGCGGCTGGGCGTCACTGACACAGAAGGAAACCTGAGGTGCCCTTATAAACACACCAGCACAGGCCAGCACCATGTCCCAGGTACAGGCACAGGCCCACATTTTCCTCAAAATGTGCCCACGGGTCACAGGGAGAAGTCACACACACAGCAAGTGGCAGGAGAGGCCACATAAGCTCTTCCTAAAGCAAGGCTGTGCACAAGCCAAGCAGGCCCAGTCCTTAATGCACACGTGTGCCAAAACCACCCCAAACCTGAAGCCTGCAGCCCCGGGACCAGGCACCCTTTAAGCTCCTCCATCCCATCCAGTCACTCTGTGGGGATGGAGCTGCCAGACACGGAGAAAACATCTTGTGTGAGAAAGGAAATGGCTGTGGCAGAGGGGATGGCAGAAGATGCTGACCTCAGGATTCGTGTGGGATGGCTCCGTGCCTCCCTCTCCTCGGCCTCCCTGGGAAGGGGAGCCTGTGGAGAAGGGGGCAGGGCCCTGTGAGTCCCTGCAGCAGGGCTGAGCAGAACAGAGCAGGAGGGGAGGCAACCAGGGAGGCTGGGAGGAGGAGGACAGCCAGCCAGCCTTTGGCAACTGGAGAGCAGTGGGAGGCAAAGGGGTCTCTAAAAGCCTCCCCCCACCAGCCTCTCTCAAGGATAATAGGTCCCTTGAGCTCCAGCTCCTTCACTTCTGTTTCCATGGCTCAACTTCCCTGAGGGCAGCTCCATCTGTCAGCACAGGCTGTCCTGAAGCTGCCAGACCAGGGCTTTTGGTGTCCCCAGCCCGTGCCCAGCTGGCCCAGCCTCCTGCTTGCCCAGAGCACCAGACCCCCGTGCAGTCATGGCCCTGCCAGGGCCGGCAGTGGGACCAGCCCTGAGAGCTGCCACAGCAAACAGCACCTAAAACTGTGCAGGCCTTCTCCCAGTGATCGCTTTCAAAGGCTGAGAAAACAGAAGGAAAACAAATCAACCACAGTATTTCAAAATTAAAGGAAGGATTTCATATGTTACAGACATCCCTTGCTGATTTGTTTTCTTTCTAAGGGGAAGAAAGCATTTCTGGTGGTATTTAGTTTGGGTTAAAGGTGGGTGTCAGCTTGTACTTTGGGGGCAAGGAGAGAAAGCGACAGGCACTTTGGGTTCACAGCAGCCATCTCTAGAGCCTGAACATTCCTCCTTCAAGAACAAAAATAAGACAAATCCACAGATTGAGGAGGACAGCAGAGCAAGAAGGTGTGGTTCTGGCTTTTCTGTCTTGCTGATGGAGACTGGCCCAAACTTTGATCTGAGCAGGAAGCCCTTGTATCCCTATACCTGACCTCATTCTATGTTACTGGGCTCAAGCAAAGCCAGGGCTGCTCTTCAAAGTGCAGCAAGAAAAGAAACCCACCAGGTCTGGGTAAGAGGGACTTTAACAGCATCAAGACAGGCAACAGCTGGAGCTGTGAGTGCAAAACTTGCCCCCTGAAAGCATGTCCTTGGTGCCTCGCCTCCCCGTGCTTGTCTGGGCCCCTGCGAGGGCAGCGCCTTGCCAGGGGGCCCCTGCAGCAGGGAGACACTGCGGGTCAAACCCGGCCAGGCCAAGGCTACAGGAAGGTCCGGGCTGCCCACGGCGCTGGATGCAGGGGCCGTTCATTGCCATGCCAGGCCGTGCTGGGGTCGGCAGGGCAGGGGCACGGCGCAGGCGACACATCCTGCCCTTCGGGGACAGCTGGGGCGGATGCCGGGGGATGCGGGGCCGTGCCCGGGCCTCTGCCGGTCGCTGCGGGCCCGTTCCGCTGGCGGGGTCGCAGCTCCCCCGCGCGGCACCGCCCGGCCCGGGCGCTCGGGGCTGCGGCTCCTCACGGTTCCTGGCTATGGAAATGCTTCCTGCCGGGGCCCCGTGCTGGCCTGCCCGCGATCCCCCGAGCCCCCTCCAGGCGGGACAAGCCCCAGCGCGCCCAGCCTTTCCTCACAGGAGAGGTGCTTCAGGGTCTTCTCCATCGCAGTGGCTTGCACTGGAAGCTCTCCAGTGCCTCTCTTGTTGCTGGGCAGCCCCGCACTGCATGCAGCACTCGAGGTGTGGCCCAGGCAGCGCTGAGCAGAGGGGAGGGATCCTCCCTGGGCCTGCTATCAGCCCTCACCTAGCGCGCCCAGGACACCATCCCTCTTCTTCCCTGCCAAGGTGTGTTTTCCTGACTCCTGCTCAGCTTGTTCCCTACAGCTCCCTCAGGGCTTTCTCTGCCAAACTGCTTTCCAGCTGCGTGGCCCAGCACATACTGGTGTGGGGCCTGTTCCTGTCCTTCCCTGTGTTGAGATGCCTGAGGTCCCTGCCACCCCATTTTCCCCAACCTGTCTCTTACAGGGCCTCCAGCTTGTCAGGCACTCCTGCCAGTCAAAAGGACAAAGGGCAGCTAACTTAAGGTCAACAGCTGGAAGATCTCTAGCATCACATGGATGGGACACATCATCTTCCTTGTTGTCTGGCCTGGAGGTGAGCAAGGTGAGCTAGAGGCTGTGGTTGATCCTTGCATGATCCTGGCATGTGCTGGAGCTCTTCCCGGAATGTCCCTGTGGCCTCAGCTCGTGTGGCTCTTGGTGCCACGGCCCTGCCTGTCTGCACCACATCCTGCTGAGAGAGACCAAAGCCTCAGGAGGCAAGGCGGTGTTTGTGACCCCACGCTGCGTTCTGCCAGCCACCAGGAGCTTGCCACTGCGCCTTCCAGAGGCCACAGGCAGAGAGAGGCTGCTGGAATGTGCCACCGTGTTCCTGGGCTCCGCAGCGCCGTGCCTGCTGCCAGGGCTCCCGAAGGCAACACCTCTGCAGCTGCCAAGGGCTGCCAGGGAGATAAGGTGAGTGTGTGAAGTGAGAGGTGGACTCAGCAGCTGCCACCCGCCTGACACAACATGTGGCAGGGATGGCAGGAGGCCACACAGCCTGGCAGGGGCCACAGGTGCCTCGTGCCAACAGCTCCACCACACAGGTTTGCTGCAGGTGCCCAGGGTGAGGGAAGCTCCCTCCTACGTCTGTCCGCTGAAGGAGGAAATCCGTCCCCTTGGAGCGAATTAACCAGGCAGGAAGGCTCGTGGCGTGACCCTGAGCTGCACAGCAATTTGAGAGGTTTCCCTACTGACCTCAGCAGTGAGATTGGTGTTTATGTCCCTGAGTCAAATGATACCTGAGTGAGCAGGCACCTGCTCCGGAAACCATTCCGGGGCTGTCCAGGGGAGCAGGAGGCACGACTGCCCCAAGCCTGACCCTTCAGCATTCCTCTGTCAGAACACCTGTGGCTGAGGGAGGTCCAGAACAAAAGCCAGAACAAAAATATATTTTAAAATATGTCCTAAAACCAGTAATAATAGAATTTTCCAAAAACGGTTTTTGAAACCAGGGGCAGGCCAGGTGAGTTGCACTGTGTCAGGTGGGTTAGCTGGCTGGGATGAGCCCCAGGCTTCCTGGGGGCAGGTCTGTTCCACCTGTAAGAGCTTATGAGAGCAGCTTAAAGCTGGGTTTAAGAGAACTTGCAGCAAGCTGAGCTGCACAGGCCCTGATTACAAAGCTCAGGACAGATTGCTGTAGTGTGAGGAAAGTGGGACTTCATACAAGTTCTGCCTTATTATCATATTATGCTGAAATTCCTGGCTTCCCATTCCCATTCACCAAACAGTGGCAGATGCTGAGGCCTGACGTTTTCCCACTAATGTCAGACGCTTTAGGGATTCACCTGGGCTTTCCTGCACATCAAGGGATTCTGTCCTGTGCTGGCACTGGTTCCTGAGGAGTACCATGGGAACCCCTGCCCTACGGCTGCCCCACGCACGGCACAGCCAGGAAAACAGGTCTGGCTCTTAGTCCTGCTTTGCACAGCACAGAAGATGACAAAGAAATCCAGTGGATAAATACAAGGGTGTGTCCATACCTCTGACCCCTAACTCGTGCCCAGCACCTCCAGGGATGCAGCTGTTCCATCCAGCCTCCCTGAGATGCCAGCTGATTGTACCATCCCCACTGCACACTGTAATTAACCCTGTACCCCGTGATCAAGGCGAGGTGCTGCCTTGCTCTGTTTCAAAATACAAATCTCCTTGAGCACACACATCCATCCCATCCCATCCTGTCCCGTCCCATCCCATCAGGCACGTGCACTCCACGCTGAGTGGGGCTGGGCAAGGCAGCCTCTGGGTTTTGAGGCCACTTAGCCAACATCAGTGCCTTGCCTCACAGCACACTTCCAGCACACCCACGCACGGCCAGGCTGCTCCATCAGCCCCCAGACACACAGGGACAATCAGCTGCCTCTCTGGGCTGTCTGGGGACAATCAGCAAGTCCTCCCTGCCCCTCTCCTGTCTGCACATCCCACCCTTCAGTGGGAGCTGTGACAGGGAGGGGTGTGCAGAGGATTCATGGCTGGGAAGTGCCGTGCCCAGGCACTGCAGGTGTGTGCCCACACCACCCTTGGCACCAGCACCATCTGCACTTTGCACCAGCTGGCACTGGGACCTCACACAGCCACAAAAAGCAGCCCCTCTAATGACAAACTTCCGGCACAAAATTAGTGATTTTAGACAAAAGCCACGATTTACCGTGCTGGGGCGGAAAAAGGACAGCAATCTCTCCGTGCAGCCCTGACTGGAGTACCCTGCCCACACCCCTTCCCCTCCCCTGGAGCCCCTCCAAGCTCCTCTGTCTCCATGCTGGCCCAGCTGTGCTCAGAGCAGCCCTGCCAAGACAGCCCAGGGGACAAGAAGGGCTTTCAAGGGGAAGCAGGGGCTTGGGGTAGCCATGGAACTCCTCAAGGACAAAGCAAGGAAGCAAAACCTTCTGTTCCAATCTCTCAGACAGAAAACCCCATTAGAAGCTTCTGGGGAAACCTCCAACTTGGACAAAGGTGAGGCTCTGAGGACTGGTTGGCTTCAGTCCCTTTGGCTTTAGGGAAATCAGCCTGGCTGACCCACACGACTCCCAGCTGTGTTGGCACCCACCTTGGGATGTCCCCCTTGTTATTACCCTGCTCTGCTCTCTCCTGAGCTGAGCCATGGACCTGAGAGGTCAGGGGACAGCACAGGGAGACCCAGGCAGAGCCTGCTCACCCCAGCCAGGCCCTGCAGAGGTTGCTGGGGGTCAGCATTCAGCACTGCTGGCAAAGTGAGCATAGGCCAGGCCCAGGACAGCCTGTCCTGCTCCAAGCAGCACTTTTGAGGTGTCCAGGCCACTATGGTTGGACCCACAGCTCACACAGCAGCGCTCTGATAAGCATCGGGAAAGCAGCAATCAAATCACTGCTGAACACCTCACTGAGGGATGCATGGGCAGGGGAAAAGGTGGAGAGAAAACAGGGATTAGCAAGGCCTGATAAAAACATGCCCTCTCTCTGACAGAGGCCTGTGTCCCAACTGACAGCACTGACAGGTCCCTGGGGAATGAATGAGCTCAGCTCCTCAGGCAGGGAGCTGGGAGCATCAGGCTGGCCAGCAGCATTCAGGGAAGGTGATTGATGGAGTGGGCTGTGCTGGGACAGGTTTCACCAGCAGTCACCACATACCAGCAGCACCTGCCACAGAGGTGCCCTGGGCAGCACATCCGGACCTGGCCCCAGTGCCAGCCTCACCAAACCTGCCCAGCATCACCTGGGGGTCCTGTCCATGTCCAGAGGAGGATGGTGAAGGGCCTGGAGGTGAAGGCATGCAAGAGAAGGGAGGACACTTGGTCAGCCTGGAGGAGAGGAGACTGAGGGGAGACCTCCCAGCAGCCTACAGCTTCCTCACAAGGGAAAGCAGAAGGGCAGCACGAATCTCTTGCCCCTGGTGACCAGTGATAGAACCCCAGGGAGCAGCAAAAACTTGTGTCCAGCGAGGCTTAGGCTGGACATTAGGAGAAGGTTCTTCACCCAGAGAGTGCTCAGGCATTGAAACAGGCTCCCCAGGGAAGTCATCATGCCTGCCAGAGTTGCAGAAGCGTTTGGACAATGCTCTCAGGCACATGGGGTGATTCTTGGGGTGTCCTGTGCAGGGCCAGGAGTTGTGCTTTGATGATCCTTGTGGGTCCCTTCCAACTCAGTATATTCTATGATGCTATGGAACCTGTTCCACCATGCTCTCTGTTTGCCCGGGGATACCAACAGCAGATCACCTCACCATGGTCAGTGCCTAGCCCTCACTGAAGACCCTGTGGGCTTTTGGGGGCCCAAGAGATGTCTGGGAGGACACTTCCATACCACCAGCTTCTACCCCCACCCCCTTGGGTGCATGCCCCCCCTTCTCCCCTATATCCTTGCCAACTCTACTGCTCCACACCCCAACAGCATTTCCCTTGAGTTTGGGACAAGAGATGAGAGCAGAAGCTGGACCCAGCTCCCAAACTCCACAGTCTGACTGTGCACATGGAAGAGCAACATTTCCCTCAGGAATGTCCTACCCCCATTGTCCCTCCTCATTAAACACCATGCCTGGGACACCAGGAGCACCGGAAGGGCTTTGCTGATGATGGAAATGCCAAGGGCCACCACCACGTGGGTGGCAGGAAGCCACTTGTGCCCACGAGGCTGAGGTGGCTGCACCTGAACAGAGAGCTGCCTGCTGGGCTGTCCTGCTGCTGGTGATTCACTGGCCCCATGCCTGGAATCCAGAAAGGCAAAGGTGCAGTCTGAGCAGGACTTCTGGTCCCCCTGCATATGGCAGAGGGGTCCCCAAAGCCCTTCTGTGGGACAGGGTGTGTGCCAGAGCAGCCACCCTGTGCAGAGCAGGGAGCTCCATGGTTGTTCCCATGGCTGAGCACCCTGCTGCTACCCTGACCCCACACACTGTCCCTCTTGGAGACAGCTCACCCTACAGCAGGTGCTTGGGTAAGAGGATGGACCTCTTCCCTCAGGTGCCCGAGGCCAGCACGTAAGACCCCTGGATACAAAGCTCTCACAGCTCAGGGCATGAAAGGAGAGCAGGAGAATTCAAGGACATGGCCAGGCCCTGCAGGGAACCAAGAGATGGATTATAAAGTCTTTGCCTATTCCTGCTTCAGGAGGGACATCCTTGACCAGGGACCTCCAGATCCCACGTCACCAACACTCCAGTGAGCCTATAACAAAACACCTGCAGACGTGACCCCCTGCCTGTGTACAGAGCCATGCCCAAGCTGCCAACTGCTCCTGCCATTCCAAATTCTCTGACCTTGGTCTGGTGTTCTCAGGCTGAACATGAGGCAACGTGCCTGCTAAGGGCTCCTCTCCCCAGCTTCACTGACCCTGACCCCTGCCACTGCCTGGCAGCGAGCCCAGGGCCCAGAGGAGGAGCCATCCTCACAGCTGGGCTCCAACCCCTCTGTTCTCCAGCTCCTCTGCTGTCACATGCCCCTGAGTGATGCCTCCCACAGCATTCTGCCTGCTCCCATCCACGCAGCCCAGACCCAAGGGACAGCACACCCCTCTCCAGGCAAGAATGCCTGTCATGAGCTGGGCACAGCAGGAAGAGCCTGAGTCAACCCAAGAGCTGCCCAAAGCCAAGGAAGCCATGACCTGCTGGAAGGTATCCGAGGAATTCAAGGCAGGGATGAGATGCAGCCCTCCTGAACCCTGACTGGTGGCAGCTGCTGCCAGGCAGAGTGTGGGTAGGCAGAGTGAGGCTCTGCTCTGCTCTGAGTGGTGTTACTGCATGTCATATCAATAAACCTGGTACCACACTCGTCCCATGGCTCCACAGAGCAGCATCCCTCCCTCCAGCCTTCACACACTGCTGCCTGGAAGTGACTTATCCAAACCATCGCAGCCAGCTTGGCTCTTGCTGGCTCACCAAGAACGAGCCACCTTCTGCTCAGGTGACAAAGACAGGAGACAGTGCTGCAGCTGCCACACGCTGCCCACAGGGCATACCAGCCATGGTGACTCATGGAGCTTCCCAGGGCCACGGCCCCAGCTGAGCCCAGCTGAGCTGGCCAAAGCTTCTGCTGAGACATGCAGAAACACAGAGGAGGCCAGGGGCTGGAGCTCTGCCTCCCTGGTGCACCCTGGGGTCGTCTCTGTCTTTTCGTAGCTTCTCCTTCACCAAAGAGGGTCCCACACACACATTCAGCATCTGTGCTGCCTGGCACAGCCCGAGCCCAGGCTGGGTTCCCAGCCACACTCCTGTTTGCTGTGCTTGAGGCAGCTTTCAGGGAGGAATGGATGCACAGCCAGCAGCTCAGCTGCTCTGCCTCAGGGTGAATGTCACCTGCCCGCCCTGTTGTGTCCCCTGCTAGCACCTTGGTTTGATGCAAGCCTTTGCATCTGCAGAGGGTTTCTGGCAGGGCAGCCTTTCCAGGTGCCTCTCATTGAGCACTGGTGCCCAAAATGTAAATTACAGCATCCCAGCCTCTCCAAGCTCTGCTCGTACACAGGAGCATCTGATGATGAGCTTAACAAGGAATTTACTACTCGTACTGGTGCTTCTCACAAGTTGTTCCTGAACTCACTCACCAGTTCCCCTTTTGATTTCTCCTCTGAGGACAGCTCCCTGTTTTTCAGAGCAGCTCTGACAATCTTCCCTGGCCCTGGGGGCAGACTTGGCTCTACAGTTTGCCCATTCTCAGCAAAACCCACTGAGATCCAGGTCCCTCTTGGCTCTTCCCTGCCAGCCAGCCAGCCAGGTGATGCTGCTGCAACACCTTCAGAGGGGCTTCTACACCCTGTTTGTCACCCAGCTCTTCAGAGCTACATCTATGCTCTCCCCACTCTGGGCAGATCCCCTCCAAGACTTTCAACATCAAAGTTGCCATCCACTAAGCCTGGATCTTTCCAAACAAGCTGGCTGTATTACATCCACCTGTTTACAGGGACATGCCAGTCCTTGTTGTTCTCTTCCATCCCATTCCCTTCTCTTCCCTTCCTGGAGAGGCAAAGGTCACCCAGCCACAGGGTTTCAGCTCTGACACATCAATCTCAAGCTTTCTTCTCCCTTGGCCAGGGCTCAGTTCCCACCCACCCTCCTGTTACCCACACCCTACATGGCTGAAAGCCAGTTGAGCTGAAAAGCTGAACTGGGGCTGTCTTTGGAGCAAGGCAAGGTGTTTGCTCACCAAGAGGAGAAACCGGTGGCTCAGGGTGAGGCAGGGTCATGAGCTATCAGATCACACAGCTGACTGTGCAGGCCTTCACGGAGCAACCACAACGAGTTTTCACGCTCAGGACCTGCCCTGGAGGTTCTCTGGAAAGCTCCATATCCAAGGATCATGACGAGCAAGCTCCTGTGTTAGCAGTGATTCACAGCTGGCACTGCCAGCTCTCTCCCTGTCCCAGCTGGAATTTCTCACCACCCTGCACCACAGAGCCCCCTGCTCTGGGCAGGACCTGTTCTCACTGCACAAATGAGTAGGGCCCAGCTGAAAGGGATGAAGATCCACGCACAGGTATCTGCTAGCCAGGAGCAGGGCACGAGGAGCCATCCTTCCCTGCAGGTCCACAGCACTGGGCAGCTCTTTTCATGGCCAGTTGGGTGGTGGGCAGCCAAACCTTGGGAGCAGCCGACACCTGAGCCACCCCCTGCCCTTTGGGCAGCCCCTGTTTCAAGGCTCCAGGTCCCACCTGTGCTTTCAGGACAAAAGGCAAAATGTGGGAGGTGGTTATGGTTCCCACCCCACAGAAGAGCCCCATCTTTTGGGTGCAAAGACACCCAGCTTCTCACCACGTGAAGAAGAGGGGCAGAAAGTGAAGTTTTTCTACAGAAAGGCATGGACAGTGATGCCTGGGGCCACAAAAGCAGGCAGGAACCCCTGTAGAGAAGCAGGGACTGTGACCTGTGCCATAGAACAGTGGAGCACCTCCTCCCACTGAAGAGCATTCCTCTGGAGTCACCTGGGCTGGTTGTGCCTCTCCAGCTCCATGCAGCACCAAAGCCAGGGAAACCACAAGCTTTATCCCACCTTTTCAGGCCATTGCACTCTCCAGAGCTCAGCTTTAGCACCTTTTGTTCCTTCTTCGTGTGCCTCTGAACAGGAAGCTGAGCTCGAGGTCTCCAGAGGCCTCTCTGCACCCACACCAAGCACAACCACGGGCTGCAGCTGATCCCCCACAGCTCCTGAATCCCACACCTGCAGCTCCCAGGGTGGGACACACATCTCAGTGCACCAAGGGCCACCACAGCAGCTGAGGGGAAGCTAAACCACGCAGCAGCTGAGCTCACAGCAGGAGAGAAAAACACCTCTTCTCTAACCCTGAGCCACAAATCCTCAAGGGAGAGCCACAGGGAGCTTTGAAGAGGAACCAGAAACACGTTCATGGCTTTATTGGCACCGATGTCATGGATGAAGACTGCTCACATGTTCTGTACCCTCATCAGACACTGCATGCTCCATTGGAAAAAAGCACTTGTCCCATCCCATCCCCACTTATCCTGGGAAACGTCCAACTTCATCCTACAGGCATACCTGAGATGAAACCTAAAAGCTCCTACCTCTGATCATCAACCTCTGCCCATCCTAGAAATTTTCCCCTTTTTTCCAAGCTCTAAGAAAAAAAATCCCAGCAGAACCACCGAACTCACACATCAAGAAAACATTTATTTTTCTTCAGTATGCTAGATTATGCAAAGCTACATCTTCTGGGATCTCCAGAGCTCACTGCATTCAAACCCTAGGCCTGGCACAGCTGCAGTGCCAGCCCACAGCTGGCACAGGGCAGTACAGGTGATCAGCTTGGCATAAGAGCCCCAACACTCCCCTTTCCCACTGAGCTGCACTCAGCTCAGAAGGGTTGTGTCAGACTTTGTTTTGAGTAACTCCTGCTATTTCATTTATCTCAGCCCAGAGAGAGAATGAGGCAGGGATAAGGAAGGACTCAGTGCCTCCACATTTGGGCGAGGTGGGCAATCCTGAAGGTGGAGGTGGTGAGGGTCACCTGCTGCAGGAGCCCAGGGTGGAAGCACAGCAAAGCTCAAGGTGCTCAATCTAAAACCAGCCAAGGCATTGTGCTTCATCAACCCTCCAGGGCAAGGAGCCAAGGATGCTGTGGGAATCAACTACCCCAAAGCAAAGAGAACCAGCCAGTGACTCCTTCCCTGTGCAGAGGGGAAGGCACTCCACCAGAAATAGAGGGCTTTGGTCCCTTAGGACACAGCTGAACAAAGCCACAGAATCCAGATCTGGTTCTGGGACCGGCTTTATTGCATTTAAATAAACACCCACATAAGCACAGCCCGGTGTGCTTCACAACTCTGAACAGCTACAGCCACGGCTGAGGGAAGCACCACCCCACCATGGGCAGCCCCTCATCCTGCTCTACTGCCAGGCACAAACCCAGTGCATTCCTACCCCCACCAGTGCTGGAGGCTCAGGTCTTCACACAAGGCTGAGCTGGGAGGGTCCCCTCAGCCCAAACCCAAGACTGAGACACCTCTGCTGCTGATACCACCCTGCTGGCACCACCCCTCTGCTCAAAACCAGAGGCGGGTGGGAAGAAGTTAAAAAATAAAAGCCAGATTCTTTATGTCTGTATCCCTGCAAGCCAGCTCCAAGAAGAGCCTGGATTCTCCTGGCTGCCAGCTCTGTGCAGGTTTCCTAGCCAGACCCTGAGCCACCAACCTGGGCATCAGCACAGCCTCCCTCTAACCTCACCTGACCCCTGCCAGCCCCAGGGAAGCACCTGGGCTCCTCAACAGGGAGGCAGTAAACCAGCAATTATGTGACACAGCAGCGTGAGCAAGCACCAGAGACATCTCCCAAGAGCCTAAGGCTGGGAAATAGTCTCAGATAGGTGCTCAGCACACAAAACCACACTGAAGTCTTCAGAAATCACTCATGGCTTTCCTTAACTGAAGAAGTCAGCCGAAAAGGTGGTTAGCAGCTCTCCCGTGGCAGAGAGGAGAGACTGCCACACCTCCCAGGTTTACAGCACAAGGCAACAAAATAAACTTCCTTCCAGCCCTCCAAGTCAAAGGTAGGTGGATATTGGAGTAAAAGCACCACTGCATCAAGGCCAAGTCCGTTTCAGTCATTTATTTAATTACAGCACTTGAAGCTACTTGGTGGCAGGTACTTGGTGAAGGTCCCCAGATAAACAGCAGGAAGGATGGTTGGTACAGTAGATTGATATAAAAAGAGTTAAATAGATAAAATAACATGGTAACCTCTCACTCTTGCTCTGAGCAGAGCAGACTGGCCCTGAGTCCAGGCTAACATCATCCCTTCCAGCCAGTCATGGTTAAAACCCTCCAGTGCCTGTACCCAGGGGACAGCAAGGCATCTGTTCTCACAGTTGAGGCAGGTGTGTGCTTCTCAGGCCAGCTCTTCAGGAGCTTGGTTTCAGCTGCTGTGCAGACCCTGCCTGCCAGGAGGGTTCAATCTTGGTGAGCAGGTCTGTGCAGCCAGCCCCAGCTTTGCTGAACAAGTGAAGGGCAGCTCTGCTGAAGGTACCTCAGGATCAGCCACAGGTGATGTGTTTGAGCCGTCTGCCAACACCAGCAGAGCCAAGATGCAGGGCAGCACCCCAGACTGCTGCCTTGACTGCACTGAGCCAGAGGGAAAGCACAGGTTTTGAGGCTATTCCTGAACCACACACAGTTCAATCAGGCTTTCACAAGACACTGCTTTGCAACTGTGTTAAGACAGACTCTGCCTACTCGAGGTCTCCAGTTTTATGCCAAAAGAAAAATCCCACAGCTAGAGGTCTAAGTGTTTCTCTTCAGTTTTCACACTTCCATTTTCAGGAACTGTTCACCTTCTGTCGAGAAGGAAGACTGTGTCTGAAGCCGTGTGCCTGCAGCACAGCTGGCAACACAGGTAGCACCAGAATGAAGAAATCCCATGTTACTGATACAAGATTTTCACCCCACTGAGAATGGCTTTACTTAATCTAAGAGATCATGGTATTTCTCTAGAGTCTGCTCCTCCAGTTCCAACAGCTTCTGGTAAAATTTCTCCGCAGTGTCTTCATCCACATCCATCTGGAAGAGAAGGAAAACAGCACTGTGAGACCCCCACCCTGGTGGCAGCCAGTGCAGACCCCGAGGACAGCTCTGGGGATAAGCAGGGTGCACTTCCAGAGCTTCTGTCTTGACAGAGAGCCAACTAAAGACACCTGTTACCAGGGCACAAGCCAGAACATACGTTTTGCGGAAGCATCATGACACACTTAACCTGTTCTAATCATCACTTCCATTGTCTTCCAGACGCCAGCCTAAGCCAGGAGTTCCTCTAGGAAACACTGCAGGTAAGCCCACATCCCTCCCTGCTGCTCAGCAGTCAACAAGCATCTCCCTTCCACTCCAGGCACAGGCCACCCTCGGCACCAACCCTCCCAGGCAGAGCAGATGGCAGACCCCCAGCCAAGTCCCCTGCAGCAAGAAGCTCCCTCTCCCCATTCACCTTTCGAGGCTCCACGTAGCATTTCCCCAGTCCAGAAGTACAGCTGTGGTACTTGACAAGAGAATCCAGGTACTCTGCCTTCTGTTTGAACAGCCACACCTGGGAAGAACAGCACAAAGGTGTACAAGTCCAGCACACACTGTCCCAGCCAAGCCTGTGGCCAAAGACCTGACTGCCAGCTGGCACAGGACAGAAGACACCACAGGTGCTGCCACCAAGCAGGGGAAGATGTGACAAGTAAAGAGCTTCTGAGCTGACCTACCCAAGCCAAGAGTAACCCAGGTTTATGCTGAAGCAGTTCAGCATGGCTAAACTTGCTGCCCACTGTGCTCAAGACACGCTGTGCCCCCCATCCCCCACCTCCGTCCCTTGTGCTGCATGTCATTCTCCCTGGCCAGGATGTTTTCCCAAAAATCACTCATTTTATGGGTATCAGATGAAGGTCATAGAGCACCATGTGGCAGGTGAGCCCTGGGGACGAGCTGGTCCCCCCACACTCACTGCTCTGTGCTATTTGGGGGTCAAATACAGCACCCACCCCCCAGCCTTGCTGAGAGGCTGTTTGCTCAAGCCTCAAGACCCCAGCAGAGCCACCCAGAAGGAAGGAATATTACAATCAAGTTGTGAACTACTTACGTGAGCTTCTGCTCCATTATAGGGTGTCAGAGTATAAGTTTTGGCAAAAAATCGGATCTGAGGGGAGAAGAACATGGCAGAATCTGTACTGTGGCCCAAGGTTTGCTGGCCAGCCCTGAGCAGCCCAAACACTCCAGATAATCCGCTAGAGGTACAAATGCTTCTCAAAGTGAGCAACAGGTAACACTGCATGCTGGCCAAAGCATCCCTTTATCTCACCTCAAACTGCTTTCTGGAGCCCCCCAGCAAGTGTCACTCCATGCTCCAACACAGAGCTCACCCCCAGGCAGGAGCAACAGGCCACACACACCTTGCAGCTGCCTCTTCTGGAAGGGTCTCAAGGGCAGGAATGGCAGGGGGCAGAGGATCTGCAGGACTGCCAGCTTTGAGGACAGCCGAGAAGGCATTGCCTCTCTGCTGCCTGGAGAAACGTGATCCACCAGGATCAGCTGCTGAAACTGGGGCAGCTTAACATGAAAGGCCACTCTTGCAGCAAGAGCATCCAGGCTCAGAGCAGGCAGCCTTCAAAGACAGAGCTGCAGTGAACCTGGAAAGCTGAAGGCCAGAGGAGGGAAGGCAAGGAAACTCTTGGGGAAGCAGTGGGAGAGGCAATAGAGAGCAGTAGGCTTTGCTTTCCATAGGGTTGGAAAGAAAAAAGCAACACTGCCTTCTAGAGGAATGGAAAGAACAACACTGGAAAACAGGTTGTTCTAGGAATGAACAGCATTTCAAAGCGCTGGGGCCAAGACCTGAGCTCTGCTGCCAGCAAACTAATGGGTGTTTCACAAGCCCCAGCAGGACTGGCAAACCTTCCAAGGGGAGCCTGGACAAACACTGCTGTGGCTGAAGGGCTGAACCCTGCCCCTCTGCACACTGTCCAGCACCAAACCTCCCAGCTCAGCTTGGAAATCAGGGCCCCAAGGTGAGAAAGGGAAGGTTTGCAGAGAGTGCAGCCTGCCCAGCCCAACAGGAGGAAGAGCTCTATACCAGCACAGGCAGCAAGGAGCCAGAAGTGTGCTGCCCATCACTTGCAGTGAAGTGACACAGCCCAAAACCAGCCAGGACATCCACTCACCAACCACATGATGGGCATTAGCAGCTTCCACAGAAAAACAGGCAAAATTCTGTAGGTCATGTTGGACATAACGAGCCCAGGACAAACAACACTGGAATACAGACCCTGCAGAGAAGAAACCGAGTCAATGTGTAATTACACCACAGTTAAAATATGGGTCAAACTCTTTCCCTCCCAGTAAGGGAGGGTGTGTACAGACATAAGACACTAATACTCCACTAAGTGCCAAGCAATTAGATGTAGTGATTTTTATGAGGTTCAAATTGGAAATGTTTGTGTTAAATCCTGCCCATTATGAACCCCCAGGATAGAAAATGCAGCCTCCTGGTGCAACCTCCCATGCAGCTCAGCAGCCACAGCAGGTACCTCACAAATTACAGTCCATTCAGACCAAAGGCTACCTCTTCTTTAGGATATAAGAGCTCAGCCTTTTAGGACTAAACCATTTTCTCCAGAAGTGCTTGAGAACGGCACAACTGCTACTGCTGGACCAGGGCTGCAGCTGCCAACAAAACCCATCAATCCCCCAGGACAGGGCACCAGTTCAACCTTAGCCACGTTTAGCTCTTACCTGTGCATGAAGGAATGCACCACATTGTTAGGAGTGAATGAATGCAACTAGGTAACAACAATGTCATGATAATTACAAACAGTAGCAGCTCATTAGGTTTCTTCAGCAAGACAAACCCCGTCATCACCTGGTCATTAAATTTCCTGTTCAGCACCACGCTCGTCAGGTCCGTAGCATATTTGGAGGAACTGTATGATTCCTGGCCCTTGGCATGCTGATAGTCAGAGAGGCTGAAGGCAGACTCCCTGGCATTGCTGGAGGAGGTCCAGATGAGTCGGGAGGGCTTCTCGTTACCACAGAGGAGAGACTGAAGCTGACGAACCTGGAAAAAGAAATGTTAACTTATTTAACACAGCGGTTTCCCAGGCTTGGGGTGTAACTTTACAGCACTTAAAGGCTGCGAGCTTCTCTCAGCTCTCTCAGCCAGGTTTTCCTAGGCTAGCCAAAAGCAGACACTTGTACAAGCAGCTGTCATTCTGTTGGACAGCTCAGCTGGGCACCTCAGAATTCAATACAGCCAAGCCTTAGCATTTGTCCTGGATGGAGAACTACATATGATTTACCTCTATCTGCTGGGTCACTAGAGTAACCTCAAAATTACACGAACTCTTGGAACAAAAGTCACCATTTACTGCTATTTAAACAAATGTCCAGGCCTTTTCCCTGCCATCCTTTATCTGTCGGGCTGCAGCCTCCATCAGCATCTGAGCCTACAAGAACTGATTCATCTGTACTGCCCAGACCCATCCCTACCCACAAACTACGGACTGAGGGCTCAATCTTCATGCAAAGCCTCACCAGCATAAAGTGTCCAAAGAGGTTGGTAGCAAACACCTCCTGCAGCCCATCTCCATTCAGCCTGTCTGTCTGGGTCATGATGCCTTCTGCAGTGGTCAGCATGTGGAGCACCTTCCTGGAAACCAAGGACAGGAGTTAGTGAGGAACACTGCCAGGGGGAATCCACCACTCCCCAACCTCAGTCCTTGGGCAGTACCCCCCGCCTCACAGGCTCCACACAATCTCACCTTCAAGGGCAATATCAAGCCATGAAAAACACAGATGGGAAAAGCTGACAGAGTATCCCAGGTCCTTTATTTGCGAGTGCCTCGACACTGACTAGAACAGAGAAGACTTGTCCCTTCCTTCACTTTCCCACGGTAAAGTACCGTTAAAAACATCTTGCTCCCTCATTTCACGCTCAGATAACTAAACCAAGCTCCAGCATGGAGCCAAGCCCTCGGGCCATACCTAGTGCAGGTAAGGAAACCAGTCTGGCCTCAGTGCTCAACACCCCAACAGTTCTGTTAGACTCGAGTCACTGTGCTCCCCCAGCCCAGCTTCCCCGGGCTACTCACAGAGTAGTGATGCTCATAACGACCCCACCAGCTTCACAAAGCACTGAGGCCCACAACAAAACAACCACAAAAACCTACACTGCCAGCACAACGACAGTAAGGAGACCCAGTGTGAGCAGACTTCAACACAGCAGCACTTCTCACGCAGTGCCCGGGGCTGCAGGCTTTGGGCGACCTCCTGCCCTCCCCAGGCAGCCAGCGGGCCTCACACCTGGGATCAGAAGCGCCACTGGGTGCCTTGGACCACCCCAGCACGGCACTCAGTCGCCAAACCCACCCACCCCACAGGGATGTGCTCTATCTCACACCAGGGAGGGAGATAAGCTCTTCAGCACCGGGCCCAAGGGCACGTCTTGGCGATGCCAGCACCCCGTGCTTCCCACAGGCGGGGGGGGCTGGAGCCCCCGGCAGCATCTCCTACCCGGTGAGGAGACCATGCCAGAGAGCCTTGAAGTTCACGTGCGGGTTGGGCATGATCCCGGCGTTGAGGTAGACAAAGTCCAGGCGCTGAAACCTGCGTGGAGAAGAGCACGGGGGTCGGGGTTGGAGGGGGACAGGGAGGTCCGGTGAGGTGGAGGGCAGGCAGGGGGTGTCGGACGGAGGGGGGCAGATCCCATACCTGCAGCGGAGCTCGCGGGCGGCCCGCAGGATGGAGGCCAGGTTACCCAGGTCCACCTCCACGGTGGACACCTGGGCGGCGGGGTAGGTGGCCAGGATGAGGTCCCGCGTGGCTTCNCTTCTGCTCGTTGCGGCAGGCGATGCAGAGGTGGATGCGGCCACCCCCCTCCAGCAGCCGCTGGCACAGCGCCAGCCCCACGCCGCTGCAACGGGACGGCGTCAGCGAGATCCCTGCCCACGCCAGCCCGCCCGTCCCGACCCCCCCGGCCGCGGTGCCCGGCCCCGGCACTCACCCGCTCGCACCGGTCACCAGCACCACGCGCTCCATCGCTGCCCCGCGCCCGCCGCCCCTCCCGGCGCTATTAAGGGCTGCGCGCGCCCGGCC
>VZTR01033902.1:0-15876 GCA_013400775.1 Chaetops frenatus
TCTGTAAGACTGTCCACAGAAATTCTGCTTCAGCTTTGTTTCATTTGATGGATACGCTAGAAGCTGTTTTGGAAATGAAAGAAAAAAGCTCAGACAAGGAAACTTTTTCAGTTTACTAGTGCAGATAAGGTGAACAGCCTGCAATCAGATGTAAGGAATTCTGGACTGATTTCCTCTAGAAATAGGATTTACAGGCTTATAATGTCTCTATTTGTCACTGTCAATCCATCTTAATATTTTATTCCCCTTATCAAGTACAAAGAAACATGTAGAGAGGAAGCAATGTTGCATGACTTGAGGAGACAGGTGGCTGAATAAGGTAGAGAGGACCTATGAAAAGCTGGAAGTGACATTGAGTCCCTCAAGATTTGAGCCTCTCAAGGTCTGAACCAAACTTCACATTTTTTTTGTTGTTGTCAATCAGTTGAAATGTAGCTAGACAGTTATGATTAAGCAATTGCATTGTGAACATTATATGCTTGGCTAGTGTTTGTTTTAAGGAAAAGGGAAGATAATCCCAAGATGAATGGGCTGTCTGGATGACAGCCACCAGGAGTGATGTCAGGACTGAGCAGAAACTGGGGAGAGGTAATTCCAGCAATGAGAGATCGTGACCAACAACTCAGTGATCCCCTACTCCAAGCAGACCCCAGAGTCAGAGGGAAGAACTGCACCTGCAGACTAATTATCACGAGAAGTGAGAGAAATAATGAGCAAATAGGGGGTTGAGTACTAATTAATGAAAGTCATGTAATCCGTGAGCAATGAATGCTGATGCTTTGTTAGTTAAATGTATAAGTAGTGTAAAGTTTTGATGACTGGGGAACCAGCCTTTTGTGGGCTACCACCTTGCTCCCTGCTTTGCACAAACCAGAATAAGAGGTAGAAATACTTCACCTGGGTGTGTGAGTTGGCACTGCGCACCAGGGAAGAAGCCTGTGGTTGGGACAAGAGAAGCAGTAAAGCAAACTTCTGTCTTATTAGACCTTAGGAATCCATGAGACATCATAACTAACTCTGTTATGAGGCGGGGGAAGCAAGAGGTCTAGCCATGTAAAGAAATGAAACACTAGAAAACCTAGATGGTTTAGTTTTTCTGCCTGGCTCTGTTTTCTTGGCCTGGCTGCAGTAGCCAGGTGTGACAGGGAACTGAAATGTAGTAATGCACATAGCCTGTCTCAGGTTCCTACTTCCATTGGGTGACACTGCACCAGGATTTGCTCCCTGCGACCATTCAGGCAGCTTAAGTTCCCTCTGGTGCCCTCTGCTCCTTCACACGGTGAGCAAAAACTGACAGCTTCCCCCCATGAAAAACACACCACTCTGTCATTGCAGGAGCAAGCTGGGGAACCTCAAAACCAATGGTCTTGGAGAGCTTTATGATTCAGGGCGTGGAGGAGAGAGGGCACAAGTGTGATGACTCTGGCCCATGAAGGAGCAGCTAGACTTTTCCCACAGGGGAGGAAATGGGTATATATGCATGGCAGGCTGTTAGTCCATGACAAACCTATCAGAGCAAGAAATTCTAGGTACACAGCACTGGAAGAAATTTATCCTGAAGCTATAAACACTTGAAAACCTTTTTCAGAGTCTACTGATGCCAGAGCTTGATGATGCTGATTAATTACCCTAGGTGACTAAAGACAGCTAAGTTGCTGTTTCTCCCACCCTCACAAACACTTTTGCTTTGGATAATTTACCAGCTGACAGGTTCTTGTTTCCCTGACCTCCCTGCAGCCACTAACACATCTTATTAAGGCCCCTTGTATAGTTTCAGCTTCTCCCTTGGCTATTCAGGGTGAAATTTGACAAAGTGCACACTTCAGTGAGCAAGCACACCAACAGCCTGCACTCCCAAGGCCTGCCAGCCTCCCTCACTCTCTGCTGTCTTAGCTCAGACAGTTGAAGAGCATCTGAGCATTAAGATGAGCAGGCTTATGATGCTGGCTTGGTACAGCATGGCAATTCCCTGCAGTGAAAAGCAACACATAAAGACCTCTCTCCTGGAAACAAGTGCAGTAAGAGGTGTCAGAGAAGCAGCTGGTTTCTGAAACCAGAAGTGCTTACATTATACATTGGTATTTTTTAACACAATGTAGTGTTTAGCTAGTAAAAAATACCTACGCCCAAAGTAAATAAAGGCAGTGTTATTAAACATATGACAGGCAAATCACTTTTAAAAGGCTTCAGCTTAGGGAAGAGAAAGACAAGAAGTCTATGAAGATTAAAAAGAGCTTTACTAGGATATTTTAGGAAGGTTATTTTAGTAAAGTCATATGTCATGGAAGAATGTGGCTACATTTCCTATTTCATCGTTGTAATTTTTTATCAACATTGCTCATGGGGACACAGGAAAAGAGGATTTCTGCAGCATGACAAATTCTCAGTTTGACAAAGAGCATGTGACTAAAGAAAGCCCTATAGCACTAGACAGATCAGGCAAGCAAGGAGGACCAGGGAGATGAAGTCATCACCTGCATGCTGAATATAATGCATTAATGCCACAGAGAAGCAGTAGCTAAGCAGGAAAAGGGACAGTCCAGTTTCTTGCAGTTGCAGGGAGGATTGCTGGATTCCCTCGTAACCAAGATGCAAACACTTGGCTGTTGCACATGTTTCTGGATGGGATGCTTTGGCACCTGATAAGGAGTCAGCTTACACAACAGGCAGTTTCCTTGGTAGGGGCACTGGCAAAATTTGTTTGCTGTTTCCAGTCCTCATTAAATCTGGAAAAACCTAGTATCACTGGGTTCCCTGTTCATTACCTCTCTAAAAATAGCTAAGGCTGTCACGAAGAGCAGGAGAGAGACTGTCAAACATAAAGTATGATTGCAAAAGCTTTTACTTTAGGAAGAAGCAGCAGATTAGGAAAGAAAATGGGATTAAAGGAAGGGAATGCAAGATAAGTGGGTAAAATTTTAAGGAGGAAAGATTATGGTTAGTTTTCATGTGTCATGGAAAGATGCTGCTTCAGCTGAGCCCTGATTTGGCTCCTTCTCTCAGTGCCTGCTCTGAAGGCTAGATGACTGGCATTACTCTAACTTCTGGAGTCTACTGACAATTGGGGGGAGTTTCAGACACTTCTACTACCAGAATCAGTCCATCTACTTAAGTGATTTTGGAAGTTTTCTTTGAGGTTTTACTCTTTTTCATTCATGTTTTAACCGGTTCATTTAGACTGAATGAAAAACTTACCTTGGGTCAGCATCCCATGCTCTGTTCTAACCAGCAGCACATACTGGGTTCATGCTCAGTGATCCCAGTTTATGGCTGCAGCTCTGACAGCCTGCCTGGGTGGGCACACAAATGCAGCTCTAAAGCCAGGGCTTCCTTAAGCAGGAATGACTAGTTACATCTCTGTACAACCCCGTGTAGAGAAAGAGGGATGCAGATATATCTACTGAACTGTATAAGCCTTGAGTGCAAGGCTCTGGGGGAAACTAATAAGCAGCTTCTTTCTCCAATTAGTTCTTGCTCTGCAGCTTTGCTTCCCCTTCAAAAGCAAGTAATGTCATATTGCGGCAAGTAACAAGGCTGCAGTCTACAGGAACAAACCAGGCTTTGGCTCCCTACAGCTTACCAGCTCAGGGGTTATCAGGGGCTATCTTCTTCAGTGATCCATGTCTGCCTCAATCTCAAATCCCATAAGCTCTGCAAGCAAGGTTTCCAAAATAGCTAAATCTGAAGGTAGACTTCTGTGCATGTGCGCACACGTGCATGTGTGCACAAAGATAGACAACCAATTATTTGATGTGAATAAAGCTATTAAATTATTTCTTAACCTTTTTTTTCCTATGTGAAGAAATTCCTGTTCAGTCTCAGATTTCAGAAGCTGGGTTTACAATGCAGTGCTTCTGCTTTGTCTTTTGCCTCAGCAACTACAAATCTCTGGAGGCTTTGCAGTGCACCAGAATGGAGGAAGGAGAGTCACACTTCAGCAGACAGTCTTTTATAACCTTTTCTGATGTTTTACTGTGGCTTAAATACAGCAGAGACCTGACATACATTCAAATTGCCCATGCACTCAAGAATGGAGAAACGATAGGAGAGAAAAAATTACTATGTGTCCTCCTGAATTTCTAACTACATCACAGTACTTTCAGAGTGTCAGATCACCTTGGGAAATCTCGGTTTTTATTACAGCTTCACTTAATTTTGAATTAATTCTTCCTCACACCCCTTGTATGTAAAAATGATTGTTTTTACTTATACATGTCAATTTCACCACTGTCCATATTCCTGCCCCACCTGTGTGTTCCCCAAAACAATATTAAATGTATTAGTGACAAGTTTAAGAGGTATCACTGATTATAGAAAAGAGATGCAATGTTTAAACCATTGGATTGAGGTGTTCACATATCTGACATTGTCAGTGTCAGAAGAAATGTGCAGGTTTCACATAAACACACATACTCAGATGTGAAATCCTGTTAAATTAGGCCCAGAGAGGAAGAATAACTGAGGCAGTTCAAAAAGCAACGTGGTGAGCTGCAGATACCCAAAATTTATCAACAGCAGGTAAAGAGGCCTGAGAGTAAAACTACAAAGGAATTAGTCAAAATAAATCAAAGTAGGAGAATGGAGAAGTTGAAAAAAACTTGAGAAAACTGACTGCATATTGTCTGTATTTGAAACTAGAGGAGAGGGGAACATGGTGTCTGTTTTTCTAGTCAAATTGTGAAACATAAGATGTGAAAGAATCAGGACAAAAAGAGCTGGGGAAGCAGATATGCTGAGTGCTGACTAATGGGCAGTGTTTCATTAAGTGCTAGCAGAGGACACAGAGACTGTTGGAAGGGAGTGTGCTCCTCCCTAGCGGGACACACGAAATTTTTATCTTTTCTACTTTTTACTAATTGCTTCAGTAAAGGAAAGCCCGAGGGATGCCAGAGCAACTAACAATATCACCTGGCTGCTTTAAATGTTAGTGGCAAATACACTCACCAAAATGTGTTCCAAACTGGTTTAGCAGAACTAGTGGTACATATCCCTGTGGAAGACAAGGCTTGGTTGGCTTTCGGTCTGCTAATTTCTCAGTAGATTTCGGAAAATGTCTCTAGAGAGGGCTTTGCACAGAGCATTAAATTCCTTCTTCTTCCTCAACACACAGAGATTTAAGTTTGCTTGAGTGGCTCTTCACAACAGCAGCAGTAGCAATGTGCTCTTCTGTAGGGAAAGATGCAAATCCATCTCCCACAGGGATCGGTTTTACCGTGTTCTAAAATGCTCGCTGGCTCTGATGAAACAAAAGACTTCTGAATCACATGAACTGCACTATATTGCACCTTTCCTGACACCCTGACATGAACCTTTAACCTTCCAAAGGCTATTTAAGTCAGCCAGTACCCCTCGACATAAACTGATGCTCGCCACACCGACTATGTGCTTACAAACGGGGAAGCACACAAACATTTCCTCTGAATGCTGATGAAAACACCAGCTCTCAGGGCGTAAATGTGTTTTGCTCAACAGAGGAGGTTAAACCCAAGAGCTTGTAAAACAGCCACAGCAGTGCACTGCAGTAATTGTCAATATATTACGTCGAAACATGCTCGTAGACTCATAGACAGTCAGATTTAAAGTCTTGTACCAACGCTCAGGATTCTTCCTGTATTTGACCCCTGCAGTTAAGTGCTAAGGTACTGGACTTGAAAGCATGTTGCTGCAAGAGCTTGCCAAGTGGTGATGGTACTCAGTAAATACCCAGTGATAGGTCCCAGGGAGTGTGAATCACATGCCAGATACTGTTTTTATGTCTGCAGAGAAATCTTTTGCCTGAATGCCGAAATTCTGATTTTATGTGGGATTTTGAAGGTTTGAATGATGGGTGAAAGATGCAGTTTGGGAAATTTCCACTTACTGAAAGGGAAAGTAAAATTTACACATGAAATTAAAAGAAGACAGACATTTAGATGCTGTTTTGTGATTCATAAACGTTGCCTATATTAGGGTGCTTTACATTTGTTAGGCAACCTTTCCTAGTTTCTCGCTGGAGAATCTCACTAGTTCAAGGTTTAAAGGAGAGGAAAAACACCCATAAAAAACAACAAATACTGCTTTTCTTGGACATACAAATAATTTAACTTTAAGACACATTACATAAAGCCATTTTAAAGTTTGCATACAATGGCCCCAAGTTGCCTTTTGCCATTTTCTACTGATTCAAGCAACATTCCTTGCATGCTTTTTCTGAATTTCATTGCACTTCTCAGCTGAAGTTAATTACTGAATACTAACTTTCATGGGCCTTGAAAGTCATGCTTCTGCAAAGAAACAAGTGAATAGTATTTGCAAAAATGCAATTTCTTTTAAACATAATGGTTTTGGATCATCTTAAGAAACGAAAATGCTAGCAGCGTTCTGAGTAGAAGCATAAAGTGGTAAAAGTGGCCAGAGAAAGCACTCAGGCAGCCTAAAGGTTGCTCAGGGATACTCAAACATAAACACCACGAATACACAGGACCCAGGCTCCTTGAGTTCTTTCTCTGTATTTGGAGACTCTAGGAAAGGCCAAATACAAAGCCTTTGTCCTGTACCCACTCACACGTCCTTCTCACATCAGGGCAACTTTGCCTCACGGCAGGTGTTGCAAAGCCCAGAATTAACAGCTAGCCAGCGAAGCTGGGGGCAGAACCACAAACTGACCTGCAGCAGGACATGACGAACTGCAGCAGGAAAACATTTTTCAAAGCGTGGTACAATGTATTTGGCCTATGTTTACACAAAACAGATCATGCTTTGTACTGAGGGAAAAGACCCAGCAGGTGAACAAACCACACTGGAGTCTGCTCAACTGCAGAGCCACACAGGAGCACAAGCCCACAGATATAGGAGGTGGCTGCAAACAGGTGCCATGCCAGCAGCAAACTGTGGCAGTGCAGCTTTGTCCAGACTGACCACAACGAGACAGGTCCAGCTGTAAGTGTGCTTGTCGGCTCAGGGAAAACGTCCCACTTACAGGTAAAGCCAAGGACTCGTGTATGCTGCAGAAACAAGTGCCACAGCTTCCCAGCACAGCGGTGGGCCATACAAAAACTGCCTGGAAACGAGAAGCAGTTTTCTTGGGGAGAATGAAATTTTAAGGCTACTTTTCTATTTCTGTGAACATAAAGAGACCAGTATAAACTCTGCTTCACTTTACAGAGTGTCTTTGGTTTCCTTTTTCAGAAAATTTAAGTTCTAAAACTTACTTCTCCTCATTCCTCTGCCATGATCTGCCTGTCACAGTCCATTTCCATTCCAAGAGAAAGACTAAAAGACACCACTATTCAGTTTTCTTAAGAAGCGTGTTTTTGCGTGGGGAAAGATTCTGCTTGCCAAACACCCGCAACAGCCACTGCGCAGGACTCCTTCCTCACCTGCCACGCACCCTTTGCCGCAACACTGCACCAAACTTCATTTCCCTCCCCGCCGGCGAACGCGGGGCCTGATGAGCGGCTGCAGCGCGGGGCTGGGGGTACGACGCGTGACCGGGAGGCGGGAGTGCCAAGCGGGGGCTGGACGCAGAGGTCGGATGCGCAACGGGAGGTGGGCCCCGGAGGCGGGATGCGGGGGTGAGACGCGGAGCCGGGAGGTAGGTCCGGGAGGAAGGATGCGGGAGCGGGATGGGGGATGCGGAGGCGGGACGCGGCTCCGGCAGGCGGCTCCGTGAGGAGGGATACAGGGCTTCACTTCCGGTTCGGTGTTGCCTTTAAGCGCTGGCGGAGGGGCCGTCCGGCCGCTGGCTAATAGCGAGGCTCAGCGGAAGGGGGCGGTGGCCGCTGGTTGGCGGGCGGNGTCCGTGCCCCGCAGAGAGGCCCGCGCGGACCCTCCCGCCGAGCCGGCCCCGCCCGGCCCCGGTAAGGCGAGCAGCTGCCGGGCGCGCCCGGTCTCTCGGTGTCGCGGCACATCTTTCTGTAGCGCCCTCGTGTTTCCAGGCCAGTTTCCGGAGTAGTTCAGAACTTGGCTAGTTTTCACGTACTTATGGATCGCAAGCAGGAGGGGGATCTGCTCACAGCCGAAAAGCCTTAAGGGTCAGCTGTCACTTTTTTGAAGAGTGTTTTCCTGGCGTTTTATTTCCCTTTCCCTGGCTCTGATGGAGCCATGATACCCGGTCCTGTTTAATGGCGAGTTGTTTGCATTAAATGATACCGCCTCAGCTAAAACGCCTCACGCGTTTCCTGTGATGATTTGCCGGCTGTATTGTGCCCGGGCTTCATTATTTCTGTGATGTTTCTGGGGTGTGTGGGTGTCTTAATTTCACCTCAGTGAGATTTTTAGCACCTCAGTAGTGACAAGCTGAATTTGCGAAACCAGAATTTCCAAGAATCTTTTTAAGGAGTCAGTAGAGGATGTGCCAATAGTGTAGTTGTCTTACATGTCCCGTCACAAATTGTATTAAAGTAATGTGAAGAGGACTGTGTTCTTGAGGGAGTGTTCTTCACCAGTGTTTGGAACTTTTGGAACTTCAGGTTCACTTGTTAGCTGGATGAAGTAGTATTTTGCTCATACAGAGCTCTTGATCGGGACATGTGCTTATGGTTGACTTTGTGGAACGGGACTAACTGCCAAACTGGGTCTTTAGCTGCTTGGTATTTATTGTTAACTCTTCTGGAGTGTGTGACATTATGCCTGTGGGGACAGGCTTACTTACATTGTGAGACACAGTGGAGAGAACAGAAGGTTGTGTGATTTAGAGTGTGATGTGCTGGTATTGGTTAAGCAGGAACACTGAAAGAGTCTAATCTGGTAACAGGCTGGTTTCTGCTGAATGGCAGGTTGGTTTTTAGCTAGAGTTTACCGAGACTGTCACAGATATTTGATAGGCTGCTGTGAGTGAAATATTGCACTCACATGCGATTATTAGCAGGATACTAATGTAGAAGGAGGCTGTTTGGGTGGGAAGGAGATGTCAGACAATTTGACTTTGAAAGGAGTGGTTTGTATTGAAGAGTGGAAGTGTGCACCACAGGGCTCTACAAGCAGTTTAAATTTAGGCATGTCACTAGCGAGCCTAGGTGTAGCAGGCAAAAATGGAGTGACAGTGGAAGAATACTTTCTGTAGTTTTTGGTTACAATGACAATGTCTGGATGATAAGGTCTAAAGGCAGGGTATTGCTTACTAAACTAGAATCATGCAGGAGACTTTCAACCTACTTTAGACCTATTCAGAAAAGAATATTTCTCCAGTGCTTCTGTAATTCCTGAATGTTTCACTTAGTGAGTCCTGACTGCCATTTAGTGCCTGCTGTCTTGGCTGTGAGAAGGCTGTGATACTGAATGGAGCACATCATTGCCATAAGTTCTTGGTAGAGAACCTGTGGTTTTCTTGTCAGAAGTCCAGGTTCATTTAAAGTAACTGTTTTCTGAGTAACTCTAGCAGAGGTAAATAAGGGTGTTGCATGGTAAGACTTGGACAATGTGTTGCTTTAGCTGTCTTACAGTATTTTCACATGGTTTGTAAATTACTCCAAATTCATTTGAACTTCTCCATACTTAGACTTTCTGATAAATAAGACTGCAGGAGAAAGTTAGGAGAAGGGTATATGTGTTTGTGATCTGAACATTTTTGGTATCCAGCAAACTTTCTTTCACTAAGCAAGTGCATAGGGGAAAGATATAACTAACAGAACATCCAGTGGTACCTTCTTGTTTTTCATGGAGAGCCAAAGCATGCCTGCTAAGTTGGTAATTCGAGTCCTGGAAAAACAAAATTACCAGTTTAATTAGGATTGCTTGCAGTTAGCATTTTGTTGTTGTTGAGATATCCTTCTTCTCCCTGCTGTGCCCTCCTGCCCCATTTCCTGATCTGGAAAAATCACTAGCAGTAACTAGTCTGGGAATGTCAGTTTGTTGATGCTTATCTATGTGCCCCCCCAAAATACAATTTCTGAGGTTGTTTTTGAGGTTGTTGTGTTAGACACACCATTATTTGTGACCTTTCCAAATTGTCAACCAGTTATGCAGAGAAAATCTTTATTCTAAAGGAGTGTAAAACACCTAACTTTATATAATGCATGTACTGAGAAGTTGACTCAACACAGTGGTGTCTGGGTAGAGGTACATTCTGCTTCCATTTCACCCTTCTGTGTATTTCCTGATAGAGAAGGGGGACCTGTAGAAGTTGGAAGCAAAAATACTGCTGTATGAGCTGAATGTCACCATGTGGACGAAGTTCAATACAGGTGAAGGATTGCTGTTGCCAGAATTAAGTCCATGCAAGAGAAAGAGGTGGGCTTGAAGGCATGACGTTACTTACTACTTGATGCAGCATTTTTCTGGACCCACCTCTATACCCTGTTCAGGGAATTCTGGAATTGGATTTTGCCCTGCAGCGGCTATCACCAAGCTAGCCTGGTGTACAGTCTTTGAAGGGAGTGAATATGCACAAATCTCTTTCATACAAGTTTCAATGAAATTGTGTCTTTCTTTGTAGTCTACCAGTTGTCTTACAGTGAGATTTGATAAAGAGGCATTGTTTATGTTGTGATGTGCAAAACTGGATATCAGCAAAAGTGAACTATGTCTTTTTTCTAGCAGTTGTCTGTCAGATACAATTAGTTCAGCTTTACTGAAGTAAAAGGAGAGAAGGTGGCAACTATCGCTTCTTACTACTTCGAGCACTCTCCATTTCAAAGCTTTTCCTTAGTTTTCCCCGTTTCACATGACACATTCCATTCACATTTTGTTTTACTTCCTAGACATGGTATTGGAGTTCTTGTTGTGTTATTTCTATGCTGGATGGCTTGAAAACTCCTCTTCCTCAGATTACTTCTCATGTTTGCTGTTTGCAGCTTCTCATTTCTGGGTGTAAAATTAATAAAGAAGTTGAAGGCACTCATTTATGTGGTGAAGTTGTCCTTTAGCTTCTGTCTAGTCTTTGGTAAAATTTGTTGGTGACTTCTATATACCCTGTTTTTGTTGCTTAGGAATGGTTTCTAATTGGACCAAGATTCCTCCACCACTTTTCAAAAAAGTTGTCATTGTGCTGATAGATGCTTTGAGAGATGACTTTGTGTTTGGATCCAAAGGTAAACAGTTCATGCCGTATATTACTCAACTTGTTGAAAAAAGGACTTCCTACAGTTTCATTGCTGAAGCCAAGCCACCCACTGTGACTATGCCTCGAATTAAGGTAAATGGGATTTTCTTCTATCGTTTCATTGGAGAAGCTTTTGAAGGGTGAGTTGATTCATGTGCTTGGAGTTGGCATAAAGGACAGGTTTGTTGTGTTAGTGCAATCTATGGCTGAGTGTCTCTTTCCTGTAGCAGTGCATATGATAGAGTCCTGATTGGCCTTGGACAGGAGGTTAAGGACAGATAAAGCCCTAGTGCAGGCTTAAATGAAGCCTTTTTGTTTGTAGTTATGGTAAGGCGGTAGTCTCTTAGTTGTCCAGTTTTCCAGATGTCTTCTATCTAGGAACATTTTTATTTTATTTCTGTGTGTTCTTGTAACTTCTGAAAGAATATCCAGTTTAGTGTAAAATTGTTTTGTCATAGGGATGTTCCTGAAGAGGTTAAAAAGGAAATTATGCCAAGTTCCAGGTAACTAAAAGATGAACTGTTACGGTGTCATCAAAATACTTGATCATCAAGGCTTGTCAGTGGTAGAGCTGAGTAACACCTCTGCATTGAAGAAGCTGAGGGAGTGATCATTGATCACTGGTAGGTCAACTAGCAGGCAAGTGAGAGAGTGAGGGGGAGACAGTCTCATAACTCTTTATAGGTGGACTTCATTGCTTTTTCTAGAAGTTTCTTACTTACTGTTTGAAGGTACTGTCATTGTTAAGTCAGTTTACTTAGACTTAAACTGTCTTTTGGTGGTTTAATGACCAGTAAATGAAACAAATTTTAACTGTCATAGAAAGTCTTTTTCTGTCCATTAATTTAGACCGTAATATTTTTACCTTGTGTAAAGCAGTTATCTCTGACATCAGCTAGCACTGTGTTGTGGCAGATGAAGTTATGTGGCAAGAAAGCTTTTGTTCTTTTACTTTTTGTTTCCTTAGCAAAAATATTATTTGTCTGCCATCTGGCTTATTGCTTCCTCCCATTTACATTGCTACTGTCTTCTGAGCACTGGAAGTTTCTTGTTTAATGTGTCTCTCTTCTTGTTTCATTAGGCTTTGATGACAGGTAGCATACCTGGTTTCATCGATGTTGTCGTGAACCTCAATTCTCCAGCTCTGTTGGATGACAATCTGATATGGCAGGCAAAAACAGCTGGGAAAAGAATAATATTTTATGGTGATGATACCTGGGTCAAATTGTTTCCAAAGCACTTTGTGGAATATGATGGAACAACATCGTTTTTTGTGTCAGATTTTACAGAGGTGAGAGGTTTTGTATGATCCCAAGTTAAATAAGGAAAGTACAAACAGACAGTGTCAGTTTCTGAGAATGAGTGAGTAAAGCTTGTTCTGAAATACGCACCTGGCAATTACATAGAAATTGAATTAGTATTTCTTTTTGGTGTGAGCGCTGTGAAGCTAAGCATTTCAGTCCCTCATGCATATACCCTAAGAAGTGTTGGGATGATACAGTTATCATCAAGGTATCACTCTATAACTTTCCTAAACATACCATTTTCTCACAATAGTTGCTGTGGTTGGAAGTTAGACTAGTTACTTTGTTTAAAAATTCCACTATCTATATTTTCAATTTGCTATCAGATATTTTTAGTTAGTGCAATCTTTAAGAGGTCCGTTAATATATTGGTCTCTTAGAGGTATACTTTTATAGTACTGCATCACTTTTTTAATTGTAATGGGAGCAGTGTTTCTTTATATTGTCAAAGAGGAAGCATAGGAAGTAAGTGAAACAAATTCTGAAAATTCTTTCTCTGGGCACATTAGAGGAGTAAATGCTGTGGCAAATTTACTTCAATTTTGAACCTTTATAATTTGTAAAACCTCAGGCCATTGACCTCTTGCTACTGACTGAAGTACTTTATTATTTAAGGAAATTAGAAAGGTCTAATGTGAAATAGGAGACATGCTTAATTAGTTATGCTGATAAGAGTTGCAAAAGCTTCAACCTGGAGTGAAAAGTACAAATGTTCTACTGGATCTGTGGTTATGTAGCTCTCAAGCTGTTCATGCAGTCCTTATGCTGTCTTAATATAGAATGTTAAACACACAGCTTTTTATAGGTTTTTGGTAGTTATGAGCAACTCAACAAAGTAATGTCACATGTGAAATATTGTAGGGATTTTTAATAACTAAAGAGAATATACACAACTAAAAATGTATTGTCAACCTAGGCAGGAAAACAGGTGGAGTTAGGCCCCAAATGGCACTTTTCAAATAGTTTTTCTTTCTCACTATGCTGTCAGTTCTTTTATTTACAGCAAGTACAATCTTCTTGCACACAAGCAAAAATGGAGTTGAAATACCAGGGTTTATTGTACCCCTGAGCTTCCCATTGCTAAACTGAGGCTTTTTATTGTTCTTGTGATACTTGATGTATCACATGTGAAGTGATAATCTGGAGTGTGAAGGGTGAAAGTGACTGAAAAGTTCTTGAAACAGTTTTTAGAAGTTTCTGTGAAAGCTTGGAAACCCATTTGCCTTGTCTGTATGTAATCTGATGCGTTGTTACCAGAAAAGATTAAATGGGGGGAAGAATCTTTTTTGTAAGACAAATATATTTGGCTGCCTGACGTTGAACTAATAGGTTTTTTTTCTTATTAACGTTGTGAGTGACTGTAATCTCATCAACTTCTATGGAATTTTCATGGGTAGTGTAGTTAATTTTTTTGTGCTTTTTACAAGAGGAATTTTTTTTTGCCTTATAATTGTTCTTGTTTTCTTTGAGGTCGATGATAATGTTACCAGACATTTGGATAGAGTGTTAAAGAGAGAAGACTGGGATCTCCTAATACTACATTACCTGGGGTTGGACCATATTGGTCATATGACTGGGCCAAACAGCCCATTAGTGGGACCGAAACTTCGTGAAATGGATAACATACTGAAGAAGATTCATATTTCCCTTCTTTCAAAGGTAATACAGCTTCTTGTGTTAGTTGTGGACTGACATTAAAATGCTTGCTGGTTGTTGTTGGTTGCTTCTTTATTCCTAGATTAAAGTGTGTATTCTGTTTTTTGCTTTCCTGGGCCATTTCCCAGTGTAGCATTTGTAAGGCTTTGGTGGCTGACCTTAGTAACATCTGTTAACAGCGTCTTTCGGGCAGCTGTGGGAAATAACGCCCCCTTGGTGTGCAGGACAAGGAGAGGAATGTCTGCCAAAATGCTCTCATCACTTGTGAATTAAAGTGGTTGTTGAGGTGCTTTCTAGTAATGAAATTCAGCAGGAGTAACGGGTATGTGTAGCTAATTCTGGCTCTGATACCCAGAATTATGAAGGCTTACCTAATTCATAGATATTTGATAAATTCAAATGTAAGTGGTGGTCTTAAACTGCATTTTTTAATGGTAAATGTAGCACATCTGAATCTGTTTTTAGATTTGTAAATACTGGTTGTCACTTACCTAAGCAGTCTGGATTCTGAAATACTAAGTCCTAGTTCCAAGTGGCCTGAAGCTTTTTTGTTGTTTGTTTTTGGCTAGTGCAATTCAGAATAGCTGATAATGAAATTTCAATAGTATTTTTAGTCAAGTAGATACTATTACATGAAAAGACAGGTTAAATCCTATGTGTGGAAGTTCCATGAATTTTACAGTTATTTTGCTACTGTTTTTTAGTATCTTTGCTTTTGCTGTTTTTTTTCAAGCCTTTATCTCAGTTTTAGAATATAGACATAATAAAAGCACTTTACTTTTCAGATAGAATAGGTACTGGTAATTACTAGAGATGACAGAAAACTACATTCTGGTTGAATGACTGTTGATTTTTTGCCACTTTGATTTGTTAGGTCAAAATTCTTGGACAGGCATCACTGAAGTTTCTGTTTCTCTTTATTCAGAAACATACAAATCATTTAACATCATTCTTCAACAATCATTAACAATCAGTCTTCATTGACTGTCATATTTCAACCCCAAATCAGTCAGATTTAAACCCCTAAAGCCCTTGGTGAACTAGAGACTATTAAAGTAGGATTGCTCTTTAATACTGAATTGATATTATGTTAATATTTACAATATTAATAATTCAGCATGTATATTAAACCTTAGTGAAGCTGAAGAAATGAAAAGGGGGAATATTTCTCTGTTAACGATGCTCTTCTGGGACTCCTGCTTTTCTTCTCACGGTGTGATAGCCATTATTGTAACTCTTGTGAATTCAGGTTTCTTTAAAAAGCTTTTTTTGTGGGGTTTGGTTTTTTTTTTCCTGAGATACTGACGAGTGTGTTAGATATGTATGTGCCTTAACTTTTAAAAATTACTGTTACTGAGTTACACTTAATTGTAGCCATCTCTTGTTATCTGCCCCAGGGTGAGCAGGTTTGAAAAATGACATATTCATGTTTGAAAATGATGAAGATAGTGAAATGATATAAATGAATTGCGTTTGTATGGTAATCTAGATTTTTTATGTGATTTGCAGGAGGAAGCTTCTTTGCCCAATTTGTTAGTTGTTTGTGGGGATCATGGAATGTCTGAAACAGGCAGTCATGGTGGTTCTTCAGAAGGAGAAGTGCATACACCCTTGCTGTTTATCAGCTCTGCTTTTGAGAAGAGAAGTGGTAAGGATCAAAGAAGCATGGCCTTTTTTAGAACTGTCTTAATTTCAGATGGAATAAAGTTAATTTCCTTCTTAGTAGCTGGTACAGGGCTGTTTTTTGGATTCAGTATAAGAATAATGTTGATAACACACTGGTGTTTTAGTGTTTACTCTGAATCAAGGACTATTCTGTTTCCCATGCCCTGCCATTGAGCAGGTGCAAAAGGAGCCATTAAGGAGCACAGCCAGGACAGCTGACTTGAACTGGCC
>VZTR01033911.1:0-16388 GCA_013400775.1 Chaetops frenatus
TCAGTAGCTATTGATCTCCAAGCCATTTCAAACATTAGGAATTGAACCAGGCTACAAATCAATTTTGCAATTTGTCTCATATCTTGTGTGGTAATTCGTCAGCAGTTATAAATTTGAGCATATTTGAAACTATTAGGGATCTAAGTCCGTGTTTAGCAGTTAGTTGGTGACGCTCAGAGAGAAATTGCCAGTTAAAAGGGGCATACCTATCTGGCGTGTTCCCACTCCCTCTTATAACTGTGAAAGCTTCGTATATTTCCCCTCCCTGGAGCCAGTTCTCAGAGGATGGAAAATACAGGGGTACAGAGATCAGTTTAGCTGCCTGTAAATTTCCACTTTCAATTGCTTGATTTTTTAGCTTCTTCTAGAAGACTATGGGGTCATGGGCAGAGGTAAACTCTGATCGGAACATCAGAGGTGCTGGGAAGGTTGAGTCTCTGATGCACGGAGTGGAGTAGGGGCTTGTGTTCCCTCTGTATGGATCCTGTATGCTCCTCAGTGGTATAGGTCCTTGGAATGGTCCAAGCTGCAGTTGGAGATGAGGTGAAGATGTAGTAAGAGCAGGGCTGTGTCCAAGGTCTGTCCGTGTGTGGTACTGTACTTTGGTTTCAGCCTGCAGAGGTGGGGCCAGTGGCAAAGGCTTGTACTACCTGGGCTGGCTTGGGAGCTGGGTGGAAGATGGAGCTGCATCTCTCTGATATGGGGTTGGGGGTGGAGCTCTGCCCCCCCTTAGGTGGGGATCGAGGCGGGGCCCCATCCCATGTAGGCTGGTCTGAGGACATGGCTGTGCCCCCCCATAGGTGGGGTTTGAGGCGGGGCCATGTCCCAGTGGGGTGTTGACGTGTTCCTTGGGGGCAGGTTGGAAGTGGGCAATACACTCCATCTGCGCTGGTCCAGGGACACGGTGCTGACCCCGATTGCTGTGGTTTGAGGTGGAGCCACGCCCCATGGAGAAGATGGTGGATCCCATGAGGACTGGACCATGTGTGTCATGGCGGGCGCGCTGCTTGACTCCTGCCAGCTGCTTGAGGCGATGCCAGGGCTATATTGCTCATGGAGCTGGCTTGGTGGGGTCGCAGAGGACCTTGGGTGGATCATCACTGGGCGGCCCCGTGGCAGGCTGCCGCTCAGGGCTGCTCTGTGCGGTGCCTCGCTCCATTCTGTGCCTGTGCCATTCCCGTGCCGTGCTGCGCTTGATTCTGAGGGTTTGCGCGGTGCTGCGCCGCTTTGTTCGGCGGTTCTGTGCGGTGCTACAGTGCCATTATGGCCCCCCAGTCTGTAGTACAACATGGTGCGGCTTGTTGCGGCAGCACAGCTGACATTGGAGCTCGTGCTGCTCCCATACGCCAGGGCGGTACAGCCACTCATCACGTGGCCCGTCACAGCAGTGAGGCCGGTGCCTGAGCCCATGCCGTTCCTGCGCGACGCCGGTGCCTGGGCTCTTTGGCCTGTGCCAAGTAGCGCTGCTGATGCCTTGCCCTTATGTTCTGCGCTGGTCTGCGGCACCTGTAAGTGTGCTGCTCGGGACCAGAACTGGGGCTGCTCCGCACCGCTCTGTGGCTNATATTTGTAACCTTCATTAGAGGTCTCATAAATAAGTCTTTCGCTTGGGTCAAAATTGAAGGATTAAGTCATACCTGCATTTGTGGGTCTGTCAGAGGGGACAGACCCATTAGTTCAGCAATTCCTGCTCTAAAGCATGGATCTTGCTGGGGAAGCCTAGCATTTATTGCTTCTTGTTCAGTAGCTATTGATCTCCAAGCCATTTCAAACATTAGGAATTGAACCAGGCTACAAATCAATTTTGCAATTTGTCTCATATCTTGTGTGGTAATTCGTCAGCAGTTATAAATTTGAGCATATTTGAAACTATTAGGGATCTAAGTCCGTGTTTAGCAGTTAGTTGGTGACGCTCAGAGAGAAATTGCCAGTTAAAAGGGGCATACCTATCTGGCGTGTTCCCACTCCCTCTTATAACTGTGAAAGCTTCGTATATTTCCCCTCCCTGGAGCCAGTTCTCAGAGGATGGAAAATACAGGGGTACAGAGATCAGTTTAGCTGCCTGTAAATTTCCACTTTCAATTGCTTGATTTTTTAGCTTCTTCTAGAAGACTATGGGGTCATGGGCAGAGGTAAACTCTGATCGGAACATCAGAGGTGCTGGGAAGGTTGAGTCTCTGATGCACGGAGTGGAGTAGGGGCTTGTGTTCCCTCTGTATGGATCCTGTATGCTCCTCAGTGGTATAGGTCCTTGGAATGGTCCAAGCTGCAGTTGGAGATGAGGTGAAGATGTAGTAAGAGCAGGGCTGTGTCCAAGGTCTGTCCGTGTGTGGTACTGTACTTTGGTTTCAGCCTGCAGAGGTGGGGCCAGTGGCAAAGGCTTGTACTACCTGGGCTGGCTTGGGAGCTGGGTGGAAGATGGAGCTGCATCTCTCTGATATGGGGTTGGGGGTGGAGCTCTGCCCCCCCTTAGGTGGGGATCGAGGCGGGGCCCCATCCCATGTAGGCTGGTCTGAGGACATGGCTGTGCCCCCCCATAGGTGGGGTTTGAGGCGGGGCCATGTCCCAGTGGGGTGTTGACGTGTTCCTCGGGGGCAGGTTGGAAGTGGGCAATACACTCCATCTGCGCTGGTCCAGGGACACGGTGCTGACCCCGATTGCTGTGGTTTGAGGTGGAGCCACGCCCCATGGAGAAGATGGTGGATCCCATGAGGACTGGACCATGTGTGTCATGGCGGGCACGCTGCTTGACTCCTGCCAGCTGCTTGAGGCGATGCCAGGGCTATATTGCTCATGGAGCTGGCTTGGTGGGGTCGCAGAGGACCTTGGGTGGATCATCACTGGGCGGCCCCGTGGCAGGCTGCCGCTCAGGGCTGCTCTGTGCGGTGCCTCGCTCCATTCTGTGCCTGTGCCATTCCCGTGCCGTGCTGCGCTTGATTCTGAGGGTTTGCGCGGTGCTGCGCCGCTTTGTTCGGCGGTTCTGTGCGGTGCTACAGTGCCATTATGGCCCCCCAGTCTGTAGTACAACATGGTGCGGCTTGTTGCGGCAGCACAGCTGACATTGGAGCTCGTGCTGCTCCCATACGCCAGGGCGGTACAGCCACTCATCACGTGGCCCGTCACAGCAGTGAGGCCGGTGCCTGAGCCCATGCCGTTCCTGCGCGACGCCGGTGCCTGGGCTCTTTGGCCTGTGCCAAGTAGCGCTGCTGATGCCTTGCCCTTATGTTCTGCGCTGGTCTGCGGCACCTGTAAGTGTGCTGCTCGGGACCAGAACTGGGGCTGCTCCGCACCGCTCTGTGGCTGTGCTGCTGCCCACTGGTCCACAGCCACCTGGGTGTATTCTATAAACCTCTGCGTGGCTAGTCGCCGGTGCTCGCCCGCCGGCTCCCGGGGTTCCATGACCAACCTGGGCAGCCTAGGTCAGGCTTTTAGTCCTGGGAGGTTCCCTGGGAGCAGGCATCATTTGCATTTGGAGTCACAGGGGGCATCCCACGGGTTTGTCTGGGTGACCCCTCTGCTGAAGTGGGGGGGTGTAATCCTAGTCCAGTCTGTTTGCCAGTTTTACCAGATTTAATACAAGCAGGCAGGGTTTTATGATTGTTCTAGCAGAATAGTCGTTGTTGGTAGCAGATTGCATAATAATACGACTAATCTGAACCCATGTTTTAAAATCCAAGGCTCTTTCTTTTGAGGAATCTAGCCCATGGGCTTTTGCCCAAAAGAGGAGGTCTAGGAGTCCCTCCCTATCATAGTCCACCCCATATGTTTGACAGAGGGTCTCCCATACCTTCAAGGCTGGAGATTGTTCTCTTGAGAATAATCCTCTCATGGTATTAAAAAGTCCAAAGGTCTCCTCCTATCCAAAAGGCTGATCTACCATGTTGGGGTCACCGCATGTGGGTGTAGGGTCCGGGAGGAGACAAAAAACGAGACGAGCCTCCTGGTGTGAGCAGCAACAGAGCAAGATTTATTTCTGCGCCCTCTCTTTTATCAAGAGTAGATTCAAAAGTTCCTGGCTTGCCATCTCATTGGCTCAGGTTATAGCCTGAACAATGCCTTGATCAGTGATGTATACTGTGCGTCATTGGCAGAGGTCTTTGATAGACAGTTCAGCTAGGGGCTTAGACCAGCCCCTGCACTGTAACAATGTAAGCCCCTGCCATAGCTTCCTGAGACATTGGGCCATGCCTATGAGACTCTGGAGAACAAGTTGAGAGATAGTGGTGAAGTTTACCAGATTATAGCAGCCTGTACCTCTGAAAAACTTGAATTACTCTGAATGTGATCTCAGAGGCAACAATTGCTCTGCTTGAATGATAGACTTGACAGTGTTGAAGGACATAAGAGCACCAGTCTAACCAATCTGCCTTCATATTGGCAATGCAACAGACAAAAATGCAGGCAACTGGGTGTGCTTGTGTCACTGCCTCTTTTGTCAGTATGTCTGGAGTAAACAAACACCTTTGTTTGCATTTGAAGCAAATCCTGTATCACCAAATCTCAAAACATGAGCTGACAGGGAGGCTGTGTCTTGATGGTGAGGCTGATCGCAAATCTAGTGAGATTCTGGACATGTCTTATGAGTGGATAAAACCCTTGCAGGGTCACAGAGGGTCATGGTCTCTAACTGTGTCCGGGGTTGCATACTGAATGCAGCCTGCAGCATGTTATCTCCTTTAGCCTAGTTTTTGCCATTCTTGGTTCCTTGGGAGGAGCATTACTTAGTATGTAGTAGAGTTCATAAAGCATATTTACTGCATTAATGTTTCTAAATAGGTTCAGTGCTATTTCCTGTAATAGTTTCAGGTTGGTCAGCATTGTTGGCAAATTCCAGCAGTTAACTTAAAGTTAACATGTTATAGAGTAGTAGATACACAAACTTTTTAATAGGAAAATACACATGTAAAGTTCACCTAGCAGTTTTTGCAATGATAACTACACTACAGAAGGATTATGTATCTGTTAATAAGTGTCAGCTACACTGTTGAATTTCCTCCAGTAAAGAGATGCAAACCAAGTGTTTCTTATCTGCTAAATTTTTTTTCTAAAGATGGGTCCCAGTCACTAGCCCATACTGTTATATGGTATTCAAAGGGGGCAGCTGTGCTGCCAAATACGATAGGGAGCACTTCATAAGCCTATTTTCTGGTAGTTCTCAGTTCAATTTTATTATAGAGTAGTTAGACCCAGCGGGATTGATGGGGAGATAAGGTAAATTTTTATTGAATTACTTTGTAGTGGTAACAAATACTCTGTTTGATTCTGTCAGATATAGTCAGGACATTGAAATGCAGCTATCAAATGAGCAGGAATCCCTGCTGTCTTACACTAGAAGTGGAGAAAACAAAATTCCTGCTAACTGTTGTCTTTTATTCTGTTTCAGTGTCGCCCATCCAAAGGCCGAAAAAGAGGTTATTGCTGGTGCGTGGATAAATATGGACAGCCACTTCCTGGGTATGATGGGAAGGGAAAAGGAGATGTCCACTGCTATAACTTGGAAAGCAAATGAGGGCTGGATGCCAGCTCTTCTGGCATCTGTGCATGGCCACTGGACCTCACAGAGACCTTGGAGGGGCTGGGCAAACACTGTGGACTGCACTGTGTGTGGAGTAACAAGCTTTGCCTCCTGCAGCAGATGGGGAGTTGCAGCCTCTGGGGATGCTGCTACAGCTGCGCCCTGCCACCAGCACACATCGAGCTTCCTATGGGATGTGTAGGGAGCTCTGAATTCCCACATAAACCTGCACTATTCATACCCAGAGAGAGAAAAACCAAAGGCACTTCAGAATTGAATCAGGGAGTCTCCACTGACTTTTTAAAGAATGGCCTGTGATCAATTTGATCCCAAAAGATACTGGGCTTTTTATTTTAAAGAATTTATAGACATTAAGCTTGTAAAAGTATTAATAAGAAAAACAAAAAACCCCACAAGGATTTAAAGGTAAAGCATTTTTTACAGGTCTTATGGGAAACTTGTCTTCACAGGTAAGAAGTTTTATAAGAATCTCAAAGATCTTTTAAAAGAAATGTATTTTTAAAATAAAGACATGGCTATTTTTTTTCTATAAAATATATTATGATTATTCTGTTAGTCTGTATTTAATATAAATTTTTTAAAATAAACTTTATTTAAATGTAACGTGAATACCAAATATTACACAGTAATTCTAGTGTATACATCTGTATGCAAAGAGAAAGTAAGATTATGGAGTGATTTACAAATAGATATAAATCTGTATGCATGCACACTGACCTGTTCTAGGTAAAACTAATTTTTGGAGCAAAGGAAGTGTTTCCAGAAGGGATTGAATCTTTTTATTTGATATAACTACAAATACCAAGATAATATTTTTTTAAATTATTTTATTGATAATTCTAATGTACCCATCACTGAATTATGCTACTGGAAAGGATAACAGTCGCACTGAAGCTCTAGGTAAAATTTCCTTCTGTCTTTTGCTTCAGTTTGTGCAACAGGGCTTACATTTCCTCCATTTACTGCTCACACTAATACAGAATGTTCATGGACAAAAATTTGCCATTACAATACTACCCTTTGTATTCGCTTATTTATTTTGAAAAGGTGTATCTATTCTGTGTTGTCTTGGTACATTCTACCAAAGCACTTACTCTGTATGAGAAACTGTTGAAAACAATGTCGACAAGATGGGGTGATTGTGGACCCTGGGTGTTGAGACCCACGCGTTTCATTTATGCTACACACAATTGTTGCTTGCCTTGACTATGGTAGAAATCATTGCCTGCATCAAAGCGTAGAATAAGAACCATTGGGTTTAAATAGTTAAACTCGCTGTCTGCCATGGTGTTATATGTCTTTTTAATTGGAGGAGAAGTGATTTGGTTTTGTTGTGGTAAGTGATTAACTGATGCTTTTACTTAAGGAAGGCTTTGACAAGGTTGTTTTTTTGTTTGTTTGTTTTTTTTGTTTTTGTTTTTTTTTTTTTTTGAGGCTGATTGTTTAGTGTACTTTGTGAGAAATTCTGTATGGCAATGAAATCTGCATAATGAAAGGTGGCCTGTGAAATGTATCATCTCTCTGGAAAATAATGCCATATTTTGTATATGTATTTATTTATATATTTTATATAAATATTTTATATATTTATATAAATATATATCTATTCTTATATGTGTCACTATAAATGTTTGATGTCCCTGTAGAAAAAAGAAGCCATCAACACTGTAATTTCTTGTTGGGTTGGGAATTCCCTGAAGACTAATGATAGTGGGCTTTCAGCCACTGGGGCTAGGGGTTGTGTTTATGAAGGAGAGACTGTGGTTCTGAGGAGCCCATTCCTCTCCCACTGCATGAATTACAACCATCCTTTGTCCTGCCAGCAATAGCAAATATCTAGAAACTCTGACATGGAAGGATTTGGATCTGCAGCTTGCCAGAATCAAGGCAGCCCATCACCATAAATCAGATGTTTAAAGCCTTAACCTGAAATCTATTAGCTGAACAGCACTATGCGTGTTCTGCACATCTTTCCAGTTTCTGTCTAATGAACTGAGCTCATATCATCATTAGAACTGAGATTTTGTAATCTCATGGTAGGAAAGAAATGGTACATGAAGCTATGCTTACTCCAGCCTAATACAGATTTCCTGACACATGGTTACAGAAAGCTTAGTGAGGTGAAGATTTATTGCAATATTTTTATTGCTAAAGCAAACCTAATGCCTGTGAAGGTTTGTTGGCAAAATAATAAATGCTGGTCTTTTATTTATTTATTTTGTTTTAGAGTTGTAAACAGTTCTTTTCAAATTATTTCACAGAGAGAAGAAAGTTGTATATACACCAATATTTGGACACTCAATCATAGATAAGAAAATAAGGGTTGTATTCATTGAAGTGAGCCATGATTTTGCATCTATTTTGTTTTTTAATAACTATCTGGTGGGCCTTCTGAAAACAAAAATCTGTTTCTTGCCAAAAGTGATATATAACTGCTTTACAAGACACATTTTGCAAGTATGTAAGATGTTTTAACAGCCTGTGACAGGCTTTATGATTCGGGTATTTTGCCAAGTATTTTAATCTTTAATGTTTTTTCCTACCATTAAAAACAAATAAATATAGAAGAAGCTGGCTCTAGTAGAGATTCTTAAACCATATATTTTATGAAAAAACCCCAAACAAACTACATCTCAAGGAGCTAAACCTGATTCAAGCATGCAGTCTGTCACATGAATATTTAAGAAATAGCATTCAGCTCCTTTATTATTACTAATGTTCTTTAGTTATGTAACAGAGAAAACATACAGCCATGGGGTGTGGGGGGGAAAAATCTGTGTGTAAATCAGTTTTGTTATTTTGGTTCCAACAGATGTCTTTAAAGCAGAAATTGTGTTTAAAAATAGCCCCAAAAATAAAGTCTCACCTGTAATTTAAAGCTTTGTCCTTTTCAGAAGTTGCTTTTTAAATACTTTTTACAACCACAGTTACTTGCACTAGTATTAGATACTTGCCATTGTCAATCTGATGTCCCTGTCAGTTGACATTAGTATGAAATGCAAAATAACATTATTATCTCTCTCCAAAAATACAACTCTTTTAAAATGAAAGAATCAGTGGTGGCTTTTTCCTTTTTTTTTTTTTTTTTTTAAATATTTTAGCATTCCTATTTTTGTGACGACAAAGGTCCAATTCAATAGACAAAACTGCTTGTCATTTAAAGATTTTTCTCATGGCTAAGGGCTGCAATTCAAACAAATATATGTATTTGTGGTCCACACCCCAAGAAGCAGAATGTGGGAAGCACAAAGTAAATGTATGGGTCAGTATCAGTTCAGAGTAAGATCAGTTACCTCCAGGTACAGGTTAGAAATGATTCCTGCTAAGAGCTGCAGTGAGTGGAAAACTTTGGGTTTGGTGACAGAAAGGAAACCAATACATTAGAAAAAATCTCTTGTGTTGGTGCCTTCACTGTCTTCAGCTTCAGTATTTTTTAAGTGAACATTTTCAGATTTTTGCTAGTTTATAATAAGCTCTTTAAAGAAACTAAGGTGATCTGAGTTAATATTAAGAAGCCTCAGAAAAAAATTTATAACTTACAACATTATTTACACCTCAAATATTTCCATGACAAGGCACTATAAAAGATCAAAGTATGTATTGCAAAACTTGCTGATTTCCTCTTGAGCATATTTTGTCTCTGGATAGTACATGGGTACCATGTGTAGCCCAGATTAGTGTTGTAAGTATTTATTTTAACAAGTGTGATAAATAGCTGCATAAATCCCTATAATTGACCAGAATACAAATTAAAGCTGCCTGCAGGCAGCTCTATTATCTTACAAACTCTGAGAAAGTTACCTTTTTTATTAGATCTACTATGCTATAGTTTTTGGAGCTCAGAATACCCTTTTCCTCCTTTTTGACATGACTGCATTTCAGGGCATAGTGTTAGCTATTTTGTGCACAAGGGAAGGAGGCTTCATTGAATACCGAAACCATGGAATTAATTCACTTTTAGTCCAGTTGGAACTTCTTATGACTGAATTCCATAGAAACCCTACACAGCGTAATTCCTTATTGAATTGAGCCCTTAATTTAAGTAGTGTTTTTTCAAACTACTTGGGAAATCATCTTTGTGTCTCTCTAGTCACTCTAAAACTGTGTAAGCAAGGATGGCTCTACAGACATTTCACATATTAGCAGTAGGAATTTTATTTGAAGTATGAAAAGTACTGAGCAATATTCCTGGATGCCAAAGCATATTAGTATACAAAGTGAAATGTTTATATAGGTAGCTGTTTTCTCTCATCCTGCAGTGCCTTTAGAAATCCTTCAATTCTGTTAATTTCTACCAGAAGAATATAAGAATATGCTTGCTTCCTCATTAGAAAGGACTCCTTTTTCTTTCCCAACTCTCACTTTTCTTTTTTTGTTCTGAGAGATCCATAAGATCCAGAAAGGATATCAGAGTAGTCCAAGGACAAGATTTCTGTGATCAGTATCATTAATGGCTTCATCTGCAAGCATGCAAAATAGGTTCAAGGCCTTTAGAAGACAAGTCTTTTGGTAAGTCCAGTGGACCTGGGTATCTTCTTCTAACTAAAACATATTTAGCCATTTGATTTTGGAGTCTCCATGCTTGAAGATACTCAAAAGCCATCTGGACATAGTCCCAGGCAACCATTCCTTGGGGGCCCCGCTTGAGCACGGAAGGGTGGACCAGATTGTAGCTTATTCTGGCCATCTGGAGGAGAAATAACTGGACTCCAACACAACTTTATAATATAAAATGGAGATGTTTATCCCTTTGTTTGTTTCACTTATATATCCCTCTAAACTAAGCATGCAGTCAGCAGATGATCATGCAACTTTATCATTGGCTGTGTGCCTGTGTAGATGCAACAAGCACGAGCCCTATCTAACATTTCATTGGCTAAGCTATTTACATTATCTTTGGTTTCATTTTCTGGGTTACTTCATCACCTTGGAATTTCCCAGGCCCCTGAAACTGAGGTGTAGTCGACTTCTAGGAATCTGGTTCGCTCATCTGAAATAATATGCCCATTTCCCTCTAGGTACATTTCCACACCAGATCACTTCCAGAGATCCCTTCCAACCTCAACCATCCTTTGAGCCCATGGGCCTACAAGCCTATCAGTAGCAGGTTGGTGTCCAAAGTTCCAGCACAAGAGATTGTCTACATTATACAGTGCATTGGTTGACAAGATGTTACAACTCTTTTTGCCCAAGAGAAAATTTTGTGGTAAAATGACTAGTAAAAATTTCTTCACCAGAAGAAGCTTTAGTTTTAAAACTGCATTTTATTTACCTCTTCCAGTTCAGATTTTGCAGAAGTAGGAGTATATATACCAGCCTTAGAAAAAATCCCATTGAAAGAAATTTTCCTTTTGTTTTTACCCTGTACATTTGTTAAAAAATGCAAATGACTTAAAGGCAGAATGTTGCTGCTGAAAAAAAAAAAAATGGAGACCAGGTGTTAGCAAAAGGAGAGGGTAATGCTGCAAATTTCAGTTTATCCTTGCAGAATTCATGTCCTGCTGCTGTATGCATCCTGCCTTTCCACTTCTGCTGACCTATCAAAATTCCTTAAGCGCCTTTCTCTGTCAAGGCTAATTTCACCCCATTGCTCTTTCCATAAATGGGGATGGAAAGAAAGGTATCAAAATTATCTCTGCAGAAGGAAGCTGAGGTTTCATCCAGAAAAATCGCCTAATCTGAAAAGCTCTGAAGAAAATGTCATTGTGGACTGCTTCCCACAGCCATTAGTGGTAATTCCTTCCAAAAGTGGAGTAGTGGAGGGACTTGCTTATAAGAGCCAGGTTCAGAGTGCATTTGCCTTACTCACTCCAACTGGAGAGCAGAGGCTATTTTTCCCTGCTTGCGCTATATCAAGAATATTCAAGGTGAAACTTGTTTCCTATGTCTGCCATGTATCATGTAACTTGAACTCAGTAAAAAACACCTAGCTGAGCTTGGAAAGTTGATTATTGTTTTTTCACAGGGCTGCTGCATGCAACCTTCAGCCCTCAGATCCTACCATACATTTCTACAGCTGCTGTTACCAAACTTCCAGTAATATGTTTCTGATCCTTTTCTGTTCCCTTGCTGGAGGTAAATGGTAAGGGCTCAGCTGCCAAAGCAGCAATAAAGCGAAACTGCAGGCAAAGAAAAAATATGAAAGAAGATGATTATTATAGCCACCATTTGCTCTAGGCCTTCACAGACATCCCACACTAAGATGCTTTTCCAAAGAACCTCAGCATCTCTACATCAGCCTGGTGAATTACAAAGCACTGTCAGTGAGAGAGGAAAAAATCACCTGTCACTATTTGCATAGTTATGCAATTAAAAGTCTCAGTATAGGCACAAATAGGCTGCTCTTTGTTAGCTTATGTCTCAGTTGGAGGAGACTGAGAGCAAGAGGAAGACTGCCTATTCTGTGTTCAGCATAGCAGACCTGCAGCACAAAGGCTCTGCTAGTAGAGTTGTGTCTGTTGGTCAGGTGCTGTCCCTGATGAGAAATGTGGCTGGTAAGGAAGCAGTAAGGAGTCAAGGATGTGTGCCCTTGTCTCTGCTGGGCTGTGCATGCTGCCACTCAGACTTGATAATCTGAGACAGAGTCTGAAAAAATGAGCAGAAACCTCTACAAAAAAAACAAAAAAACAAAAAAACAAAAAAACAAAAAACAAAAAACAAAAACAAAAAAAAAACAAAAACAAAAACAAAAACAAAAAAAAAAACCAAAAAAAAAAAAAAAAAACCAAAACCCATAAAAAAAAAAAAAAAAAAAAAAAAAAAAAAAAAAAAAAAAAAAAAAAAAAAAAAAAAAAAAAAAAAAAAAAAAAAAAAAAAAAAAAAAAAAAAAAAAAAAAAAAAAAAAAAAAAAAAAAAAAAAACAACCCAAAAAAACCGCCATGATCTGGAACGGACTAAGTTTAAATTTATTCATTTAACCTTACTGCAGCATCCACGAGGACCCTTGCTCCCACATCTCTCTCACGGGATGCTGCCCCTCTCCCTGCACCCTCCCAGTTGCTTCCTTGCAGATGAACTTTGCATTCTGGGGGAGGTCATAAGTCAAGGGAGGAGAAAAGGAGGGGAAATAAAGCCTTTGTTTGTTGGCAGAGCTATCATCAGAACTATTTTCATTACTCAGAGTGCAAGTGCTGGTATATCTGGGCTCCTGCCCCACTGCTGGTTTTTTGGTACTTAATGGTACCAAAAATACAGAATACAGAACACAGTGGCTGTATTCCCAACAGATCCTCTCCTTCTTTGTCCCCTCCCACCTTTAACCTAAAAATGACTAGGTAATACAGGGTGGTATGTCAATAAGAAAAGCCTTCCACTTGCACCAACTCTTCTACTGTTGCTCAATATACACCACCTACCTGAATCTCAAAGAGTCAAATAAACACAATTAGGTGTTTAAGATGCTCATACCCCACTTTCCTGTGCAGTCTGGATATCTGCCCAGTTCTCGATGCAATGTACAGCAACAATTGGTTCATAAATGAAAAATGTGTTGGCAAACAGAAAACATGAGACCTGTCTTCAGTGCAGCCTGAAGAGACTGTTTAGGCTAGTGGCTTATCAGTGGAATGATAGCTGAAGAAAAGTAGACCAACTTCAAAAGTGTTGTCTTAAGGTACATATAGGACTTGATCACTCAATTTACAGCACAATCAGAGAGTCTAGCTTGGAGTGAATCATTTGGATCTTTTCTTAAAAGGCATTTTTTCTTTATTATTTTATTTTTAGTGTATTATTATTACTAATTATTATTATGGGTTGAGCAGGGGTTAGACATCAGTGCTGTTCTGCAATAGCAAAGCAATGATGTGTGTAGAAAAATAACATAATTATGAAAAGTCAGTGCTGCTAGACTGCTAGTAAAGCACAAACCTCTTTACTTCTGACTTGGCAGAAGAAAACGTGCTTCGTTTCAGCATTTTGTTAGGGTACCCTGGTAATATCTAGTGCTATGGAAGCTGAGTGCTTTCCAGAAATGCAGTAAATCCTGTGACAAGTCTCTGCCATGTGCCATTCTTTTTCATCCCACTTTTTCCCTGAGGAAAGCAAGATATATATGATGCATTTGCTGTTTACCTTTTAATTTTTTCTGTGTTTAAGACTGACATTAGCAAGTGCAAGATCAAAGGAATACATTTGTTTGTAAAGTAAAAGGCTAAATTTTCATGTTCTTAATGTCTAATTGCATTTTGGACTAGGTCTGCAGGAAGTTGTTCCCTGACTAAGTTTTGCTTTCCCAAAGCATGTGTTCTTATGGTAGGGAAGTGACAGAGACGCTGATGACTTTTCAGTGTTAGGGTTGGCTGTCCTTCACTACCATTTTCCTTCTCTCCTCCTTTCTCTCCCCTCACTTTCTACCAGCTCTAGCTGACTGTTGGGGTTTGGGTGATCTTCCCTTTTGTTTCTTTTCACTTTTGGAATTTTTTGCCCATCAGTTGCTAAGGGACCATAATGACTGGGTACTCAAGAAGAACAAAAGAAGTGATTGAGCTGAAGGGAGAGGGGATTATCCAGTTCTGAGAGTTTTTCTCTCAGTGAGGTGGGGGATACCTTGGGGATTGGGCTGGAAAAAGGCTTGGCTGGAGGAAGGGCAGGTATCTTTGCTCTGGGCTTCCAGGGAGAACGTTTCGGGAGCTGCTGCTGGACTCATGCAGAGAGCTGTTTCTTCTGCCGTGGAGTGAGTCTCTGTCCTGAACTGGGACCTGTTACCGTCTGTGTGGGCACCTGGGATCCCTGAGCTCGCCTCTCCCTGCTCTGCTGGGAGCTGGGCTGCCCCTGTCCCGTCCTTGCCACAGCTTTGGCACTGCTCTGGGTTTCACTGNCGGAACTGCATCGAAGGGGAAAGTGCCTGCAGGCCAGCAGGCTGTGACAAGGTTCCTGGTTCTGTCTGTTGGTAATGCCATAGTAGTTGTTGTTTGTTTGCTTTATTACAAATACTAGTAAAGAACTGTTATTCCTATTCCCATATCTTTGCCTGTGAGCCCCTTAATTTCAGAATTATGATAATTCAGAGGGAAAGGGTTTTACATTTTCCATTCCTTAGCAGACACCTGTCCTTCAAACCAGGACACTGACACAAATGTGTCTCTGCTGTACACCAGAGCAATGAGCAGAACTGACTCAGTATGAGCTGAGCCCAATACCAGGTGATTTTTGGCTGTCTTTGGACAGCTTTAGGGGGAATGGTTGGTAGAAAATGAAGTGCAGAGGGCAGTGACCTCATTTCTATGCTATGAGCATTTTGCAGCTGGCAGTAGGCCATGGGCAGGAGGAGGCATGGCTGGAAAAAACCTGGCTGCAGAAACCTGACAGGGTTTTGGCAGGAAGAAGCACAAACTGGGCAGGTAGGGTTCTCAGATGACATGAACCAAACATCACAGATGCTCATCTAAGATCTTCCCACCAACTAATTTCTTTTTAGGTAGAGTAGGAGGAATGTAAGTGAATATGAAGGGAGGGAGCTGAAATAACAAGAATCAGTACATCCCCTTTACACATCCAGCTACACACTGGGCGACCTGAGCTGCTGAGTGTGACCTGCCTTGTTTGCCCACTCGTCCCCACCAGGCTTGGTTTGCCAGCACAGGAGGAACCATTGAAGCAGGCACATACTGAAGCCAGGACTGCCAGCTGACACATGCCAAAAAAAGAAGAAAAGAACAGGGAAAAAAAAGCAAAAAACCCAAACCAAATCAAACCAAAAAACCCCCAACAACAACAACAACAACAATAAAAACTACCCCAAAGCAAAACGAAAGTGCTCCACACACAGAAAAAATAAAACAAAAGAAACCTGAAGACTGTTGATTTTTCACCCTGATGTTTGAGGCTGATCATAAAAATTAGGACAAAGCAAGGTGTGTGTCATCTATGGTGTAAATGTAGTTCAAACTCCCGGCAGCATTTTTATAGGGGAGATAAAATTTGCTTGCCTTGCCTCCTTGCATCAGCCCTAATCCCAGTAAATGGAAGAGTCTGGTCTTAATCAGACAGCTCATCCCAGAGCAGCTGAGCAGATGTTTATCCTGGTGAATCCTGCCAAGATGTCGTAGGAGGCCAGATTGCAGATAAGGAGGCACTCCTTTCCTGCCATTTTTAGTGGGAAGTAAGGGGTTAAACACTTCTAGGAAATTGGCCTGTCATTCCTGAATGTGCAAAGTAACTTCTGCTCCTGGTACTTAACAATTAGAAGAAAGACTATCTCCTAAACCCCTGTCCCTACTGAAAACTCCACTTTCTTACAGCTAGGTTGGGAACCTTCCACCCTGCAAAACATTGGAAGTAGCTGTCCACTGCAGTGCTATTCTACAAATAGACTATTGTTACATAAACTGTGAACGTTTCCCCTATATGTATAATTATCCCGACCAAAACAATCAATTTTTGCTCTTTAGACATAAACCTTTACACAAGGTCTATGGGGTGAGAGCTGTCAGAGTACTCTTATAAGTGTACTGTAGCTGTGAGACTATGATTTCCCCTCCTTTCTTCACCATTTTCCCTTGGCAGAGGCATGACAATTGTTCAGTGCTGAGTAGACTCCTTGAAAAGGACTCAAAAATTCTGCCCAATGATATAGTGACTGCCAAGCATTTGGACATAGTGAATGTGGTGCTGTAACACAGTTTTAGCCAGGTCTTACAGTAGCTCATTACAGGGATGTTAGATATTAGTTAGAGTACCAATACCATCAACTGCATTTTTGCAGTGCTTTCCTTGGGAAGATCTCAAAAGACTTCACAATGGAGGTCAGTAGTATATCCATACTTTTAAATCTAGAGCAGTTTAGTAAACCCCCACTGGACTGTCAGACCTTGGCATGCAAATACAGCCAACACAGTCAGCAAGCGCAACA
>VZTR01033913.1:0-13094 GCA_013400775.1 Chaetops frenatus
AACCAGGAAATACTGACATTATTATGAAGAAAAGACTTAGTTCTGTAAAACCGATGGGAAAACAGAAAATCTGTCCATAAATATAAATCTGTGGAAAGGCCATTTAGAAAGAAGATTTGCAGCTGCTGCAGGATTAATTTTTGACCTGAACTGAAGTGTATGGTGGGGTTGTTGTTTGTTTTAGCATTTTTCATGTGGCTGCCACCAATAAGCTGCAAGCCCAACGTACCTTCAGGCAAATAAATAAGTCCTCCCTCCTGGAAATACTATCTCACTTGATTTTGTTTGCACATAATGGTGCTTTTGTTGTATATGAAAGGAAGGCCTAGTATAACAAAAGGACTTCTGTTATTTGGGCTTATACACTCTGAAATTATAATTTCTACAAGTCAACATTTGTTTTTTTCCCTTCTGACACTAGTCAGATCATCTTTGGCAAATTTTCCAGTTGATGATTTCGGACAAGGACTGCAGTTTAGAATATAAACACATTTAAAGAAGCCAGTGTATAAGTATTAGCATTGTTCTGCTTTAGCACAGGATTTTAAAAATCAAATATCAAGCAGCAGCTTTCCATAACCCTTCACTCTATATAAGTCAATAATTATTTAAACAAGTAACTGAACTCATTCTTTACACTTTCTTTTGGACAGACTGACTTGATCATGCCCCCATTTAAAGGGTAATCAATTCAAGATCTACAATAGGCTCATACAAGATCTGTACTTCCACACAATGGGCTCCTCACAAAAAGCATCACTGCACTGACATGAGTCATAATACAGCAGAAAATCCACTGTAGTGGTGCACTAAGTTACCACCACCTTAGATATTAGGCTGCCAGGCAGCAACAGATTTTGATCTGTGGCTCCTCCAAGCAATTTTAAGCAATGGCAATAACAGACTTTATCATCATAGCAAAAGGTGCTTCTGTTGCACTGATGGCTGTAAACATCCCATAAACTGTTTTGGATGTGTAGAATGGTGCTTGAAACTTCCTTAGGAAACCTGACGGACTAGTGGCACTAAAAATACTGCCAAGATAACAGATACATCTTGAGGAGCACCTGACAGCAGCAAAAAATTTCCTCAGGGGAGAAGTTGCCCTGCTTCCTGAGTGACTTTCTGCTGTGTAGCTCTACTAAAATGTCTACATAGCTGTCTCTGAGTAAAAAGTAGGGCTTGGCAACAACTTCCAAGGAGTATATGAGTTGTCATAGCACTGAACCTGGGCTGAGATTCAATCACAGCATCCTTCTCATCATCCCTTTCTAGAAGATTCAGATTCTAGGTACCTCCAGCTCTGGGCTTACAATTTCCCAAGTGCCTTGCTTCTCTTCCACCATTACAAACAATACATATTTCATATATTTCTTATAAGAAGATTCAAAACATCTCAATACATTTGTTTCTCATGATCCAATTTAAATTTGAATGGATAGGAAAAGCAGTTATGGTCAGTTTTCAAGGCAAAGGAAAACTTATTTTGACACAGATACTGTAGTAAGAAACATGTCTGTGACATTTATTTCCCCCTAAATTTGACTAATCCAGCTGCCTTATTATGGAGCCAACGTAATAAGCTTGATTATCAACCAATTAGTTATGCAGCTTTTGAGCAATAATCAAGTGCTTCAACACAGGCTGCATTGCATCAGAGTCATAGACAATTACCACACGGACAGGATGAATCATGGGCAGGTCAGTTTAGGGGAAATGGGGGAGCAGGTTGGAAGGACAGAACAGAAATGAGGAGTAGAATAATGGAGAAGTTAAGATGAGTGAAAATGGAAGAAAGAGGTAAGGGAAGGAGAAAGGTAAGTACTGTATCTGCATAGGGGAGAAGAGTGGTGAGAAGCACAGCACCAGCAGCTGACCAGCCCAGGTGCCAGGCTTGGACAAAACTGTGCTCAGCTCTGTTGGGCTTCCCCTGGCAGAGGAACAGTCCCACAGGAGCACCATCCACTGGGTCGTGGCCAGGAGGATGAGTGAGGAGCTTGTGTTCAAAGGGAAGGCCTGAAGACCAGTGAGGGCCTACAGGCATGGCAGGATGCCAGCAGCGCTTAGGGTATTGATGGGGTGGAAATGAATTTAAAGGATGTTCTTGCTTTTAATACACATCAGGCCTCATCTCCCCTACTCAACATCCAACAGACACTTGTGTAAGCACTCCACTTCTAGTCACAAAAGCCGACCAAAATTAAGGTAATATGAAAAGGAATTAATCCAATTCCTAAATACTGCACAGATACTTTAGTGAGATCTTCCTAAAATGAGAAGAGAGACTGCAGATCAGTCTGATGACTTGTCCTCTGTCAAGGGTTTCTTCATGGGAGCTGTACTCTGTGCAGATTTCATTCCAACGTGCGATGCAAAAAGCCAATATATAATCAACATAATATGAAAAGCAAGAATTTGCTGATAAAAGTTCTGTTTAAAGGAGACTACAGGTTTAGTTGTTCAAGAAGGAGGCTTTTAAAAAACCCTGTTTCTCTTTCAATCTAAATTTGGAAACCAACATGAGCATTCACAGCGCCTTGTACTTCAGATGAGCGGCAAATCAAGCAGGAGCTTAATGGGAAAGGTCATATTTTGTGCATGCCTGAGAAATGACACTGTTTGCATGAGGACAGCAATAGATTTTTCTGCTTATCCTTCTCAAAATGTATTTGCTCAAGTGGGAGTTGGAAACATTGTAAGACAACATTGTTTTGAAAGACATGGAAAGGACATCGGTATGGATACACAAGGGTTTAAACTGACGTAAGTACTAAGCAGCCCCCAAAACAATAAGGGTGAGAGGAAAAACCAGCAAAGTGACACTCACATCCTTCCAGCCAGCACGACTTTGGCTTAACAGCTCAGCTGTAATTGCTCCCCAGTGCATGGTGCTTCATGCCTTTCCCCCATGACCTTGATTCTACTGAAACAACAATCTCTCCCACATGCCAGCTTTTCACTTGCTCATCTAACGTAGGAGCCTGGCAGGAGCCAACCTACCTGCTCTGGTCATGTGGAGCCACATAGTCCATGCCTTTCACCAAAACTGAGAAAACTTCAGCAGGTTTAGCATCATGCTTATACACATGGGGCATTTGGGCATCCCCAGAGGCTCCTTGAATGCATCAATGAGCAGAGTTGGGCCAAAAGCACCACAGGAGGTCAAAGCAAACCCCAGAACACCGTATCCATGAGTCTAGGGTAAGACTGCTGAAATCCATGTGCAGACAGGTTTCTGTTGTAGCTTGGAGCCCCTGAGAATACAGCCTAGGTGTGGTTTCTGTGAGAGGTGAAGCTTCTAGAGGCCACATGGAGGTCATTTGTCAAACCCCAACCTTACCTCCAGCAACCAAACTGTGTCCATCCAGTGTGAATGCTCTTCACATCCTCCCTTAGGATGAGCTGTGTGGCACAAATCCACCCTCCCCTTCTCCATCTGGAAAAGGAAAATGGCAATTTCCACAGAAAATGCATTTCTCCCCATAACAGCCGAATGCAGATAGACAAAAGTGTTCCTGGGAAAATTGTTATTCTAAGTTACAAAAGCAAAAAGGAGCTTTACAACAGGTTCCTAAAAATTTTGGTCATTATATGAATTTTAGATAATAACATTTCAAAGGCAAAGATTATGTTTTCCTAAATTTTTCCAGACTGAAAACACAATTTTATCAGCCATTATACCTTCTCCTCAGAAATGTAGGAGATGCACAATAAATATTTTCTGTCCTTTGACTAGTCTTTGTTATTTTGTTCAGCTGTACAGCAGCCCGAATATCTGTTGTAGTTTATGGTGTTCAAGAAAAGTATGTCCTACACCCAAGAAGAATTTTTAAATTTATCTGCACAGCACATGTATACTTTCTTCAAATCTCTTAGAATTGCACTCATTTACAGCTTATTAATTCAATAATCAACAAAATCAGTGTATAATTGTACACATGCACTCTATCAGCCAGGAAAAAAAAAAAAATTATGTTTACATTAAATCCCAATTTTTTCCCTGTTCTTGATGAGAAAAAATTTAACCTCATTCTGAATACACAAGAAAGGAAGGAACATCTACCATTTACCATCTGTTGTCCTTTAAAGGGCCCATTGTTCAGTAATGATAGCAATAGATTTGCTGCCTCCTAACAAACAAACCCCAAGTTTCATTATAAATCAAAGCATAAATCCTTTTAGACATCATGGGATAATACACAATAAAGTCTGCTGCCACTTATAAATTTTATAATGCTATTATGAAACATATAATTGTATGTACATAAAACAAAGCTATCTTTGTGTATTTTCAATTGTAAACTCAGTTTCTCTTTCAGAGAAGAATAACCAGGTCTTAAAGAAAGTAGCTCAGCACTGAGGAGGAAGACCTTTGTAGACATTACTCAGGTTTTCAAGGAATGAATAGCAATTCCCTTGAATTCAAAAATGACCAGATTCCTGGGAAACAGAGCAGGAGAGATGACTACCACTCTGCCAGTCCACTGGCTTTGACACCATAATTCATGTTCCTCAGCTGTTCAGAAAGACTCTTCCCTCATTTAGTTGTAATCAAAGGTGTATTAAAAACAAAACAAACCTATATAGAAACAAACTGGCTTTAATTTTTCTTGTAGTGACCCACAAAGTGAAACATCAGTCAAAGCTGGGATTTATAGACTTCTTCCCATGTATGTAAACACAGCAGCAAAAATATCTGTTGGTTTCCAGATGAAGCAATCCCAGTTTCAGAGTTTCCCAACCTGAGCAGTGAGTGACAGTGTGTTTTGACAGCTATTGCTACAGACTGGCTTAGTCACATTGACCCTGCCAGAACTGCATCACCCCATAGCATTCCTACCGGGGCCTCCAAAAGAGGCTGCTTAACTCCTTCGTGGGGGGAAGCTATCACCCCTGCTCTGGCTGCACTTCTGCTGTTCCCTGCTGTCAGGCATTGCTGCACTTCCCTGTGGGGTTTGGGGGGATCTGGAAAAGGCTGCACGCTGACCATACTGCCACATCCAGCAGTCACTCCTGCTCTCACCCCCTCTACTTGTGCTGGCCTGAAAGATGTGTTTTACATAAGCAAACTTTGTTACACATCTCTGCTGCTTTGGAGGATTGATGCTCAGAGCCCTCGGCACCACTAACCCACAGTGCACAACCAAGGCTCTTATTTTCATAGCCAGAGAGTTTTCTGTTAAACATTCAGAGGATGCAACTTGTCATCTCTAAATGATTCTCAGTGAAACAAAATATGGACTTGCCAGGACCTTGCTGCTCTCTGGATAATAAACATACTAAGTCTTCTGTGCAACAAGTCTATTATTGCTTCAATAACAACCAGCAGAGCCTGCTTTCTCCCTGGGGTACAGCAGCTAATGCTCATTGAACTCTCTTGCTTCTGCTAGTCATCAGCATCCAAATTTATACTGACTTCCCAGTGTGCCGAACTTTGGGGGGGAAAAAAGGTATAATGAGTACTGTGTTCAGATACAGGGGAAAAAAAAAGAGAAAAAAAGCACAGAGGAGTCCTGGATGTCTTGTGCAACTGCAAAATTCATGTTGCAGATCAAGATTTAACATCTAAGATGTCATACCTAATGTGATTCTCTTACTGCATGCTAAATCACAGAGCCACTAGCAGTGGGCATAATTTATGAAGTTGCCTTGCTAAACAGGTACAAACCCATAAGGTTTCTTATTGTCACCTTTTCACAAAGAACTAAAAATCCTTATGGAATAGAGGTGCAATTCCAGCTGCCCTGTAAAGACAGTTCTCCTGGGTTTGAAAGCACCTTGCATGCTTCCAATGGCCAGTGTTCTCACTTTTCCACTACCACCTTTTTACATCACAAGATAGTCTTAAAATTGATATAAATGTTAATTATATAAAGTGTAATACAGAGGAAAATCAGGTACAAAGCACTTAGCTATGATCAGCACTTGCAGTCACATACTTGGAAACAGCATCTTTGGAAATACAGAGATTTACAGTTCCCTCAGTGAACAGCACCAGGTTCCCACAAGCAGATTCTCACTGCCCTAAACATGACCACTTTCCCCAGATTAAGCTTTGATCCAAGGTTCCAGTTCCATTTCATATCATGCCAGCAGCTTCTCCAAAACACAGCAAAACAGAATTCCAAGTTTCCACATAACTATGAAATTAATAACTGAAAATTAAGATATTTCTTATCTCAAACTGCCTTACAGATATCCATGACACCTACTTAGTTTGTCTTTCCCTACACTTAAAACCTGGAGGCTTCTTCCCCATAACTGGATAAATTTTTTTTTTGAGTACAAGCCACATCAGGTAAATTTGAATATCTTTTTAGCATTAGTAGTGCAGTGTGAAAGATACATTTGTCTTGGTGATGACTGCCAAGTGAAATGCCTTGTCATGGTGTAAGTTCTGAAATGTAGATGCTTCTCTGAATCACTGCTTCTGAATTTAAAACAACCATAAATGAAAAATATCTTGCCATCTTTGCCCAATCTCTTGCTTCATGGCCCAGCTGGATCCTGCACTATGAAATCTTCAGTACTTTACTTAACTCTGGAAATCACTTTCTTGGGGAGGAAAAAGCAGAGAAGAGAAGGAAAAACTGATATTCCCCTGAAAACTTCCCTTTATGAAGAATTCTGGATATATAGGAGCACATTTGGCCTCTACAGCATGAAGCCAGGAAACAGGAAATGCAATGCCTGCTTTCTATGCTATAGTTGCCCTCATGCACTGCCATCTGATAACATCCTTACTTGCACTTTTTAAATTTTAGTCCATGCATTTCTCCACAGAAACTGTGTGAAACTGTTAAGTGCTGTAACAAGGCATACCTTCTGAGTGGAAAACTGTAGCTGTCAGACTCCCACTGTTAATGGCTATGATTTAACTTCTGGTTGTTTTTTCTTTTTTACTTTCTCCTCCAAGCTATCCCATTTGGCAAACTCCCCATTCTGGAAGTAGATGGAGTTGTCATTCACCAGAGCCTGGCGATGGCACGATACCTTGCCAGAGAAGCAGGTAATGTATCTTTGACTATGTCTCTCTTCTGAACTCACATTTAAGACTCCAGTAAAAAATACATCCACAGTTAAAATAGAAACAAACCAACAGCTTGGCAAGCCTAGCCACGCAGAAGTCAACACCAGCATGGCAAAAATGGAACCAGTGCCTGGGGTTTGGGCTGACTTCTCCAGCCAGTACACTTTACTCACCTGTCTCTGCATGACAGAAAGCACATACCTGTGGTTTCTCTAAGGCTGCCAGGGCAGTTTCCCCTAAAGTTCAATTTTGAGCAGCCAGGTTAACCAGAGAGAGGACCAGGAGAAAGAGGAGGTTTTGGAAGCATTAGAGATTATCACAGCAGGCAAAGAACTCTGAAGCAGATTTAGGCAACAATTCTGGCTAGCAGAGAGATTAGAGGAGATGGTGACATCACTTGCATCTTTAAATACTTACATGCTGTGGAAGTACACAACCAGTAAGATAAAATGATATGAGACTTAGTAATGCAAGCAATCAAAGAGAGTGGCCAGGCTTTGCTTTAGGTCAACAAGCTATCATTCAACACCATCAGCAAAATTTCTCTGGCTGAAGGAAGATGTGGCCACTGCATGCTGGACATCAGTAAATTGAAAAGGGGGGTTGGGAAGCAAGTATTATCCTAGTTTTTTACACTGTGAGCAAAGGGATGTAGCCTGCCTTTCAAAATATCTCCCATTTTCTAACTGAGGAAGGAAGCAGAAGTTCATAGCATTACTCTTCAAGGCCCTAACACAACATAGTTTCAAGCATATCTGCAATACTCTGTTCCTGCCCATTTCTTCCAGCTCTGATACAATCTATTCCTTGCAAGACAGGAGAATTATGAAAGCCCACCTGGTGATGAAAAACAGTGGGAAAGCCTGCCTTCCACCCAAGATTCCTCCCTCCCTGGTTCCTGTTGGGAGGCTGATCTGGAGCCATGCTCCTTTTGCAGTCTGAAGTTCGGACTTTTTCGGTTGACTTGCACCAGTGACAAAGGCTCGGGATCTGCAGCACACTCAGACCATGCTGTGCTCTTCCCAACATTAGTCATGCTGTCAGCTACTGCAAGAACAAGAGCACACATGGAAGGGGAAAAATATAGTTTCAACTTCATAGTGAAAACTTGCTCATTCTGCCTTTAAGTCTGCATATATGTCACTAATCCTTTAAAATTAAGAAATGGCGTTTTTAGGTGCCTGACACCAACAACTCTTTAAAGGATCCTCCTCTCTAAAGGATCACAGAACTTGAGGCTCAAGAGGAGAGGCACAACCCTCACCTTCAAAAGCACAAATTTTCAGGGAGATGACCTGGCAGAGGTAGGGCATACAGTGTGTGATCCAAACCTGCACAGAGATGAAAGCATAAATGCAGGTCTGTAAAGTGAAAGTGAGGGAGAAAAAGTGGAGGCATTAAGAGAACTGCGGGAAAGCCAAAGAACAACAGGGGAGAAAAGCAAGATAAAGTTTGGCTGAGGTCCCTGATTACAACGAAAGGATAAAAAGTAAGTGGAACGTCATGAAAATGTTATGAATGGGGCTGAATGAGCAGGATACAGGGAAAGAGAAGCAGACTTGCACAGATGCACTTTTGGAGACCACGTTGACCAAAATGGAAAGACCATAAGGTAAAGAAGGACATTGAAAACTGGGATGGGGAAAGATTGAAGGAAAGGAATTTGTGCTGATTCTCATTGAATGTGTGGTGGAAAGCAAAGAGAATAAAGAAACAATGTTCAGGATGTGGGCTCAGGTAATGGATAGAACAACTCACTAGCTTGGATGGCTGCACAAGGGCAGAGGAAAAAAGCAAAGGTAGATGAGATGGCACCTGGATGCAAGGAGTCAAATCCACATTGTTAGCATCAAAAAGATCTAGAGAACATGTATTTTTATGAAAACATTTACAGAGTTTACCTTTGGGGTAGCAAAAATTCCTGCTGACGCTGTCTCCAACCTCCCTTTGCTTGCTTCCCACAGGTCTGGCAGGCCAGACGCCGGTGGAACAGGCTTTAGCTGATGCCATTGTGGACACCATCGATGATTTCATGACACTGTTCCCTTGGGCAGAGAAAAGCCAGGATGTGAGAGTAAGCCAATCACTAAATTAAACAAAGACAGCACATAAGCCATGACCCTGTATCTGAGCATTTGCTCTGGAGACACTGACAGGTGTCAGCCACTGGGTCCATCACCTCAGCTCAGGAAAGCTGAGCTCCTGGAGGTCTGGGGTTCTTCCTTGAGGCTGATCCCACCTCCTCCTTCACCAGGTTGTTTTCCCCCTTGGTGGAAACTCTGAGGCCATCATGAGCTGTCTCTCACTAGCTCAGCTTGAACCAAGGGTGTGCCTACACCAAACTGCTCTTCAAAAGGGCAAAGACAGGACACTTCCACCCCAGCTGGCACTGCGGAATTCCTTTTTCTTGTCACAAGGAGCCTGTGCTCAAATCTTTCTGCCAACTCAATAAGATAAATAGTCCCATCCCATCCTTTAGTGCTTCTGCATTTTGATTTCTTCTAGGTGTTCAGTAAGTGTCTGTGTTCAATAACATCAGTCACCAGGGACAACTGCTTGTCGGTCACCAGAGAGGTATAGGACAGCGGGCACTGCTGAACAGGGCAGGGAGCACTGCCGTCATTGTGCTTTTCAGATGTCACAGCCCACCTTGGTCTTCTGCAGTGCTTCTGACACCAGGCTATGCTGCCATGACTTCTTCAACACACAGTCACAAGCTTCTCCTACAGCATTTGGGGTTTCTTTTGGGATCAGGCCAGTGTCTCTCACCATAATCCCAAAAGCAAGCACATAGATCAGTTGCTGGGGGAGGAAGGAGATGGAGGAGTTCACTCCAGCATTACAATGGCCTGCAGAGCTCTGACCCAAGCAGATAACCTGACCATCCTAGGGAAGAGGAAGTATAACAACAACTCTCACTACAAACTGCCAGCGCAGCCACCTCCCATTTATTCAAAGGTAACGTTTCAGACCATTTAGGGTATCTTATTGCAGAGACCACAGAGTAAAAAGTGGTGCCCCAAACCAAGAATAAATAAAGAAATAATATGAAAGTGCTCTGAAATCTTGCGGGGGAAAATCCGAAAGTGTATTCGGAGCTTTAATACTTAGAAGTGTGGATTACTTACATTTCCTAGTGATTTCCTGAAGTCTCCTAGTTTGGGGAGGGTAAGTTGACTCATGAGCATAAGCCATTTCTGAAGAGCCACACTCCTGCTGATGTGCTGGTACAGAGGCAGCACTGCTGCTCCTCCACGGGGAAGCTTCCGCTGTAACTCCTGCGTGTGTTCCAGCTCGTACTCAAGCACTTCAAAAAAGGACCCGGATCGTGTCACCAGTGACTAATTTAAACGGGAAGAGCTGGCAGCCAACCCCTGTGTGCCCATTCGCACGTATGCATGCAAGGTTATGTGCTGGGGCCGAGGATGATCGGGAATCTCACTTTCCCACTCTGCCAACATTGTCCTCCCTCTCTCCTCCCGGGTCCGCTGACACCACCTTGTGGTCACAGTGGCGTCTCACCAGGCCAGATTTAAGTCAATTACACACTCTGAAGCTAAACCTCCTCCCCAGTACTCACACCCCAGCGGTGGTGAGAGGATGCGTTATGCCATCTAGCCAGTAGCAAAGAGAAATCAAAGCAAAGTAGAGGAGCAGAGCTGGNAAAGTGTATTCGGAGCTTTAATACTTAGAAGTGTGGATTACTTACATTTCCTAGTGATTTCCTGAAGTCTCCTAGTTTGGGGAGGGTAAGTTGACTCATGAGCATAAGCCATTTCTGAAGAGCCACACTCCTGCTGATGTGCTGGTACAGAGGCAGCACTGCTGCTCCTCCACGGGGAAGCTTCCGCTGTAACTCCTGCGTGTGTTCCAGCTCGTACTCAAGCACTTCAAAAAAGGACCCGGATCGTGTCACCAGTGACTAATTTAAACGGGAAGAGCTGGCAGCCAACCCCTATGTGCCCATTCGCACGTATGCATGCAAGGTTATGTGCTGGGGCTGAGGATGATCGGGAATGTCACTTTCCCACTCTGCCAACATGGTGCTCCTTCTCTCCTCCAGGGTCCGCTGCCACCACCTTGTGGTCACAGTGGCCTCTCACCAGGCCAGATTTAAGTCAATTACACACTCTGAAGCCAATCCCCCCTCCCCAGTACTCACATCCCAGCGGTGGTGAGAGGATGAGCTATGTCATCTAGCCAGTAGCAAAGAAAAATCAAAGCAAAGTAGGGGAGCAGAGCTGGAAGCTGCCCATGGAGGCTCCCTCTGTGCCAGGCACAGACTCTCCCTTTACCTCACATTCCCCAAAACACAGCTGGCACTGCAACAGTTTTGCACCCACCACTGCAGAGCTCCTGGGCTGAGATGAGCAGGCTGTGCCACTCCAGAAGAGGGATCCTGGTTGTCCCCACCAGCTTTCTCAGCTTGGCTGTACACTGCTGTAATTGGGGAAGATTGTTACCACCACAATCACACAATAGATTGGGGTTTTCTTTGCAGGGTAAAACAGTGGGGAAGGGATCACTTACCTGAAAGAAAGGAAGTACTACAACCCAGGGCACAGATATGAGATTTCTGGGCTGCAAATTGCTGAATGATATTTGTAGTCACCTCATCCAGTTACAAAGCTCTTAACAAAGCAAGAAATCATGTCAAATATTCGATCATGTCTTTAGAAACACTGATCTGATTTCAGCCTGCATTTAGGCTTCTGCCTCTTCTAATTTTTTTTCATTAACCTCAGTTACAGCTGTAGACATAATTCTATTCCTGTACAACAGTGCTTATTTACCCAAGCCTGAGTGTGTTCCTTCAAAATTAGGTCAAGCACAATAACTGCACAAACTATGCCACGTGGGTTACCAAATGATCACAAGAGTCTGCCATTTTAATTAGTTCCATGTAGATGAGAAGAAAAAAACAGAAACCAGAAAAAAAAATCAGTTTTCCTCTCTTAAGAAAACAGCTCAGCCCTTTTAAAAGCAGCCTTAAGACTTTCTGCTATGGGGAACAGTGAGTGGAGAACCATCACCATAACCTCATGCTTCAGCCATTAACATACAAACACTAAGGCCTGAGCCTTGTGATCATCNCCTCAGTTACAGCTGTAGACATAATTCTATTCCTGTACAACAGTGCTTATTTACCCAAGCCTGAGTGTGTTCCTCCAAAATTAGGCCAAGCACAAAAACTGCACAAACTGTGCCACATGGGTTACCAAATGATNGTCTGCCATTTTAATTAGTTCCATGTAGATGAGAAGAAAAAAACAGAAACCAGAAAAAAAAATCAGTTTTCCTCTCTTAAGAAAACAGCTCAGCCCTTTTAAAAGCAGCCTTAAGACTTTCTGCTATGGGGAACAGTGAGTGGAGAACCATCACCATAACCTCATGCTTCAGCCATTAACATACAAACACTAAGGCCTGAGCCTTGTGATCATCCTTTAAAGACACATTCTAGCCACCCCAAACCTTACTGCTGTGGAGAAAAAAAAAAAAAAAAAAGATAATAACATGGACATTAAAGCTCAAAGATAAACCCCAGCAAAAGCTCAAAACCCAAGTTCCGCATCTTGCATCTCCCTTCATGAGAAGGGCTGATAAGCAAAGATAACTGATCAGCACCTGACTGACAGCATGGAAAGACTGAGTGCAAGGGATTCTGGAAATCTCTACACACTAGAAAAGATGACATTCAAAATGGTCGTCCAAAAATGACTACGAGATATTAGGCATGTATTTTGTAGCTGGGTTCCTCCCAAATCTATGGCAGAGCTCNCCAAAATTAGGCCAAGCACAAAAACTGCACAAACTGTGCCACATGGGTTACCAAATGATCCCAAGAGTCTGCCATTTTAATTGGTTCCATGTAGGTGAGAAGAAAAAAACAGAAACAGTTTTCCTCTCTGAAGGAAACAGCTCAGCCCTTTTAAAAGCATCCTTAAGACTTTCTGCTATGGGGAACAGTGAGTGGAGAACCACCACCATAACCTCATGTTTCGGCCATTAACATATAAACACTAAGGCCTGAGCCTTGTGATCATCCTTTAAAGACATATTCTAG
>VZTR01033913.1:13160-46885 GCA_013400775.1 Chaetops frenatus
TGTGGAGAAAAAAAAAAAAAAAAAAGATAATAACATGGACATTAAAGCTCAAAGATAAACCCCAGCAAAAGCTCCAAACCCAAGTTCCACATCTCGCATGAGAAGGGCTGATAAACAAAGATAACTGATCAGCACCTGACTGACAGCATGGAAAGACTGAGTGCAAGGGATTCTGGAAATCGCTACACACTAGAAAAGATGACATTCAAAATGGTCCTCCAAAAATGACTACGAGATATTAGGCATATATCTTGTAGCTGGGTTCCTCCCAAATCTATGGCAGAGCTCCTGTCTTGCCATGGCTAGGTGCTTTTTCTGTCAACACAATAAAAAGGAGCAGCATCACCACAGACATCATGTCAGCACCAAGGAGTACTCAGGTGTTCATCAAGGGAGGGTTCAGCTTTGAGCCATGGCTCAGCAAGCCATGAATGCCGTGTTTTGGTATCTAACCCTAATCTTTTTCATATTCAGCTTTCTTTTTTGTAAATAAGAAAACCTGAAAAAAATCAGTTTTGCTGACTGCTGAGCATCTCTGTGTTTTGTCCCTCCACCAGAAAAAAGCTTTTGATGATATCCTCACCAACAAAGCACCTGAGCTACTGAAAGATTTGGATACTTTCTTGGGGGATAAGAAGTGGCTGGTAGGGAATTCTGTAAGTATAATTTCTGTTTCTCCCATTCTGATCAGGTTTCCAGAAAAATTAAGTAACAGACTATTGTTGAATTTCTGGGTTTCATGCCAGGCCATGAAGTAACTCTCCCCACATTTTTAACTCTTTGTTCTTACCAATACAAAGTTGGTCACTCAATTGCAAAGTGAAAATTGTTTTCCACATTAGAAAAGTAAGGCAAACCAGGACTAGCATCGGCATTTTCTAAAACAGTCCCTAAGTATGTTGACACAAAACATTTTAAATACCTTTGTACTTGTGAGCACAAATTCATGACTACACAGAACCCTGCTTATCATCACTGACTTATTTATAAGGCAATACGAAAAAAAAAATCCATAAAAAACATAGTATCCTTTTCACCCCAAACTGTTTTCTGCAGCACAGTATCAGCAGGAAAGACTAATATTGTAATACAACTAAGAGTTGTAGCAAGGACTTTATTTCAACCAATATTTACTGAAGTCAAGCCTTGCATTGCAACCTACTAGCTATGTAATAGTGAGCTTAAATAAACTGAAACCAACCCAAAGTGACAACATAAAACAGATAGAGCCACAGGTTTTTTTGAGAATATTAGTAATCCTGGCTTTTGAGATTACCAACTGAAATTTACTGCTTTCTCTCCCATTCCCACTAGGTAACATGGGCTGATTTCTACTGGGATGTGTGCAGCACGACACTTCTGTCCTGTAAACCTGACCTGGCAGACAAATACCCCAGGCTTTTGGCTCTCAGGGAGAGAGTGCAAGCACTTCCAGCTATTGCAGCCTGGATCCAGAAAAGGCCGAAGAGTGTAATGTAGATCAGCTGCTCAGAAAAACAAATGCTTGTTTAATTTTCAATACAACAAGCATCCTAAGTTATTAACTTCAGATTCATTTAAATTAACTTCAGATGGCTATGCTGTACCAAATCAAAATCTACCACTTGTATCCACTTGTAAGAGAATCTAAAATACTGATTTAGTAGAGTAATAAATACTGGTTCACAGAAGTACGGTTTCAATCAAATTGCCCCTCTACTAACAAAGTGCTGGATCAAATCAATTAATGTTTTGTGCACTCTAAAAGGAAGAAAAGGTGAATAAATATTCCTGGAGAGGTGCAATCTCAACAACATTTTGCCTATTGCAGTCTTTCAATCTGGAGGGAAGCAAGTTAAATGGAGAAAGCAAATGTGTGGGACACTAAGCAAAAAAAGAAAAACCCCAGACTCACTGAGTCAATAAAATCCAAGAGCCTGAAAAAAGTGCTTGAGAAGCTTGAGGTTTATGCTGTGCCCCTGAAAGAAAGAAAACAAAATCCTCCCAAACGACCCAAAAAGCAGTTGCACAGCTGAGCTGGCACCCTCACCAGGCACCAGTTCTCCATAAACATACCAGCTGCAAAAAAACATTCAACAGCTCAGTATCTCTGCCAGGAAGTAGGAGACACAAACTGGGGGGTGGTGGTGGCAACCAGGTTTGGAACAAATCAAGGGTTTGCTTTTCCAGGACTGGAGAAAAGGCAGGTGGAAATCCTGGCAACATGGACAGCTGTAGATGGAAGTGGTTTACATAAACTCAAGGGGAGACAAGTGCTTGTGAGAGGTCTCCACTGTGTGGTGTAAGCAGATAAACCACAACAAATTTGGGCAGCACTCTGGGCTGGAAATGGCCACTGTCGGGAAAGTATTTCCCTTCACACTTACTTTTCCATTCCACCTTAAGTATTATTTCATTGAATCACAAGTGACACCAAACAACCCCTAAGAGAGACACATTCGTAATTAACTACTGCTGGACAAAGCCAAGTCACTTTAATTGGAACATTCCAGCTGGTTTGAGAGCTGCCTAATTGATTTGTAACATGCACATTATCATCCCCTCACCTTCCCCAAATCACCACAACCACGAAAACATTTTGTCAATTGATGGAATTTTATTTGAACAAGTTGATACAAAACCAGTACGGAACATCAAATGAACCAAAACAAGCAGAAACAGACTTGAGCATTGTCAAATAAGGCACATATAAGAAAATCTACACATGGAATCCAGTGAAACAGACAGTTTATATATATATATTTTGGAGGTAGAAATAATTACAAAAATACTGACAAATCTTAAGCAGTAGCAGATTTGTTAAAACAATTACTACTTAGGTCCCCATTTTTAAAAGTTATCTGTAAAACCTTTATTCAGCATCTGATGTTGGCACATTTGGGCCATTTATGCTTTTAAGCATCAAAAGAATGCTATCAGTGTTAAAAAATTTCAACACCATGAGCAATACAATAAAGAAACTACAAAAAGTTAAAAACGTTCAGAAAACTCCTGGTCAACAGTAACGTAAGAGTCCTTGGGGTACATCATCACCTTTCTTCCTTGAATTTCACAAAGTATTTACATTTTAGAAACCCAATGAAGCTTTTAATAGTGTGGCTATATCTGTTGGAATGGTTCCTTCTTCTCCTGAGGAATAAAATCAAGCGTTAGTACAGCTTAAAATACTTCACATAAACAGATAAAAGCCTATGGACCCAAAAGTGTCAAAAAGTCCTCTGCTTGTAGTCGCTGATTCCTGGGTCAGACTCAGAGGGCACTTCCTGTCAAATCAAAGAACAACCAGCAAAAATACATCTTTCTAGTTTAACATAAAAAAACCTCAAACAACAAAAAGTTTGTCTGCATCAAGAACCTTCTTTTTTCAGAGTAACATATTGCAGCAGCTTTAATTTACTTGAGTGGACATCATTATGTGCAAGACACTCACCTGATTCTGATGCAGTCATATCTTGTTCTAATTTCAATTTCTGTTGGCTGATTTTGAGCATGGTTTCTTCAATAGTCCCCTTAATGATGAGCTTTATGACTTGTACTTCTCTGAAAACCACAAAATAGGAAAAATCTATTTTCGTAATTGAGATTAGTGCAAAAGGGAAGGAGCCTTAGCTCACTTGGCTGGAGTTTAAAGCAAGGATGAGGAAACGAAGGAGAGGGCAATACAAAGAGCTTCTAGATTTTTCTCTGGAATAACGGTGCTCTTAATTGCCAGAAAATAGGTTTTCTCCTGCACTCCTAGCCACTGCAAATGTCTGGACAGTCACAAAAATCTCCATTAATATAAACAAGTCAAATTACCCCTAATTCCATATTACAGTTGAATACAGTTGAAATTAAACACATTCTATGATTTCACTCTTAACAATAGGGTGGCACTTAAAAGCTTAGAAGTCTCCTGACAAGACCAAAGAGCTTGGCCAGACAGTCTCAAAGACTACCTTGGAATAGTTCCGAGCACCAGAAATTTGAGAATTATAGACAATTTGAGAGTTGCAGTGAACTAGGAAAAGGAGGAGAGTGTAAATAAAGATTTGTTCTGGCAGCAACATGAACTAAGATAATTGCAGTTCCTAGCTCCCACACAACCCAGAGCTGGTTTATACAAATCTCTGCTTAAAGCTTTCAATCATAAATACTGTCCTTTTAGCCTCCTTTGACAGCTTGCCTCCAAGAAAACCCAAGTGCTATAATTAAAAAATGTCTTACCTTGTCTGACCTACTCTGTGGCACCGGTCTTCTGCTTGCTTATCGTTGTAAGGGTTGCAGTCAATGTCATGAAGGATAACAACGTTGGCCGAGGTCAGATTAATGCCCAAGCCACCAGCTTTGGTGGACAGAAGGAATACAAATATACCCATATCTGTATTGAACTCATCTATCAGATGTATCCTGCAGAACACAAGACACCATGCATCAGGCCCTGGAAAACACACCACACTGGCTCCAGAGCTGAACACAGAAGTTGGGATGATGTTTAAGAAGAGACAACAGTGGCACTGCCCAGCAGTTTCCAAGTACAGATGTTATGCAGCAGGAAAAAGGGTACCAACAGTCCTCTGCAGTGACCAGAGAAATGCACTGAGTGAGATGGACAGCAAAGAGTGAAAGCAGGCTTAGAAAAATATTTTTGATGATCACAGAACACAAAGAGCCAGTTGGGAAGACTGAAGTACATGAAACAAATGGGGAGGTGGGGGGTGAATTTCACTTCATGACCATCTTCTGTACTAGCTGCACATACAAGGGCAGAAACAGGTATCAGCACTACATGGGAAGCAAGACCACAGCAAAAATGACTGTTTTTTGAAGTGAAGAAAAAAGCATTAAAAAAAAATTCTTCAAAAATTCTTGAGACAGAAAAACAATGCAGCTCAAACTCAAGAAAAGCATTGCTACATTTTCAGTTGCAGGGATAGAGAGAATGCTTTGTCCTAGAGAAACAAAGGAGTTTTTCTGCCTATTGTAAAAGAGATATACTCTACTTCCAAGGAGTAGCTCCAGGTGTTATAACATGCTGACACACAAATCAAACACACCAGGAACTGCTGACGACACACCATTTTAATTTCAATGGCTAAGACTGTAACCTCACCATCTAAACCTCATCTTTCAGCCTCACCTGACTAAGGTGATCTGAAATTCAACATTAAATGCCTTCTATACATTGCAAAACAAAGGCAAGGGTCTGAAGTCATCTCCCCCTCTCCCACACATTCACTCTCTCTGCTTTTTGGCAAGAGTCACGTACCGCTCAGAAATATGTGTTTTTCCGTCCAACCTAATGTATCTGTGTTGCCAGTGTTTTAGGAAAACTTCCAAGATGTCCAGCATCATAGTGAACTGGCTAAACAACACAACTCTGTCGCCCTGGAAAGAAGAAAGCAAAGCAAAAATTTTAGAACATGTCAACTATGAACTACAGAAATTCTTTATTGGTGCAAATACATGATTTTACTTTCACTGAACCCCTGTTTTCCAAAATAAAATACTAAGCTGAAATTCATCAAGTCAGGATTGACTTCCAGTGAAGATTCTATAGCCAGTATTTCTGCTGCATTAACTTACTGTCATTTCAGTAATATTTTAATTACTTTGTACTTAGGTGACTCAAGCAAATCACATATCAAATGCAAAAATGACAGATTACTCCATCCATGAACATGAAAATATTTTCATTCAAATCTTAAATTTAAATATTTCATGTAATACACATGCAGCAGCCCTATTTTGCCTGAAATAGATACACAGCACCCACCTGTGCAAAGTCAGGATACTCTGAAGCATTATGGCACATGCTTATTTGTAAAATAAACATGCTTGAATCTCAGGGCAGTACGTCAAGCAGGGACCTCTTCTTACCCTCACACTGGTTTAACAGACACACAATTATTCTAATGCAACACAATCTTATTCAATTGCCCAGTGAAGGCCCAAGTCCACAAGGTGTGAAAATTATGCAAGACCCTGTATATTAATAGAGTAGTTACCTTGGGAGGACAACTCTGACACTTGGAAAACTGCGAAAGTTTATTTCAGCTCTCTCTAAAGTAATGTGCCTACTCAGGGCTGCACATTAAAAGCTCCAAGTGCTGCTTTGCAATTCTGCACACGCACTAAATTTCATTGCAATACTCCACAGCAGAGCAACTGGGTTGCATCCAGAGCTGGCACATATTAATTTAACCAGTTACTTAGAGCCACTCCTTAGACAGGAAAAAGCTTCAGCCATCTGTAATACCTTCTCTTTAAGGTCGGAGAGAATGCATTCCAGTGCTCTAAACTTTCCAGAATCCAGGATCTGATCCATGTCTAACATGAAGTCATTGATGTGAGAATATTGCTTACAAAGCACATGCAGCTCAAAATCTGTCATTACTGTCATATCTTCAAAGATAAGGTCAGGGTTAGCATCACAATGTGTGGGTTCCTATTAGCAAAAATAAAGGGAAATAATGCAATACACAATCTCACCAGAGAACTAAAAACAAAACCACCACACAGTAACATCCATAATCTCTGAAAAAACAAAAGTAACACACCTAGACATGGACAAATGCTAGAGCATGGCTCATGCAAGCAACAAAAGATGAATTCTCAACTTCAGGTTTATAGGAGAGGATAATTACCTCACACTTAAGCTCTTACAGGCACTCATACTGCCAAAAACTTACGGATATGCTCAACCTCAATGGCAATTACCTACTTCCCATCAAGCCCTACGACTTTTACCCCTTTATCAGACCTCTTCCCCAGAAGACACATTCCCTAAAAGGGAGGTCCAATCCTTGGATAGATGGTAGAAGACATGGGAAGCCCTGCCCAAGATGTAGGGTGGGTAGAGGGATGTAATGCCTGGAAGAAAGAGGAAAAAAAAGCCACCTCTGGAAAGTATGATGGTATAAAATGGGACAAAAATCCTTCATAAACCAATGGGTCACTTCTTGCTTTCCCCCAGCCTTGTCTGGCTTCACTTTAAAACAAAGCTGAAGAATATTCAAAGCCAGCTCCAACTTTTTTACAGCACCTGCTGCACATTGAGACTTTTTTTTATATTTTAGAAATAAGCAACTATTTTCCTCAAGCTCCTCAGGCATTAATCCCGAACAAATTAAAAAAAAAAAATCCTTAACCGATCAATACTTTTGCCTTCCCTATTTTAGTTCTGCACTCCTCAGTTCTTGCTAATCAGAAAGCTGCTAAACTCAAGTGCCCACTTAAGATTTTTTTCCACGAACACTTTGGCTTTACAGTCTGGGGTGGAGGGAAGAGGTGCTAAGGGGGAGCTAATGAAAAGGAGATGACTGCAAACCCACACCTGTTCTCTCCACTCTAATTGATACAAAAATCAGTGTTAAATACATACAGAGCTTGATTAGAGCACTGGACAGATGCAGAGAAATAAAAAGTAGCAATGATGAATTAAGTTTGGCAAAGACACACTTCTGATGAGAAGTCCAACAACAAAACAAACAAAGAAACAAGTCTGCATTGGAAATTCTGAGAAACGAAGTATTGCTTCTCAATCTCAACCCCTTACCTTGAGCATGAGGGTGGACATTGTCCTGAGCTTGTCATTCGTGTAATACTGACGATGCAAAAGAGGGTGGTTGGCCATTTTTCTAAGTTGCATCATTGCATTTCCCATATCAGAATTTTTCTCTGTAAACAAAGAAGGCATCTTTGTAATACTACTGAAAATAACCATCTGAAACATCTTTATCTCTCAGTAAAGTTTTATTTTCAGGAACTCAGTTGGAAAATGCACTTACTGCCTGAACTTCAGGAAAATGCATAGAAGGGATATAGACAGTTTATGAGCATTAGACATTTCTACAAAGCAAAGAATTTGTAGTCACTTTCAACATATATCTCAGCATGAAAAAATCCACCGAAAGGAAATCAGGCTCTTACATACCATTACTGCTAATAGTTTTTTTCAGCTTGTTAAATAGAGCAAAGTAGAGTTGTTCCTGTTTCTCAGACATGGCACACAGTTCAATGAGATCTTTTTTGGGAGGTAGTTGTTTAAGGACCTAACAAAACAAATGATATCAGATAAAACCTGTACCATTGTGAACCATCATTAATTCTGCACTGTCTTACAGCTGTTAAGATATTCTGTTCATTTCCCTCCTCCCAGCTCCTTTCACTGCTTGCAGCTTCACTAGCTCAGGCACCAATTCAACTCAGGTCTTGATTTGGATTAAACATCAGTTTCCCCACCAAGTAACATGGTCTCTACACTCCAGAACTGCATGAAATGATATTAGATGAAATACCTGGGATCCACTCCCCTACTAATCAGTGTTACCCTCTTCAGACCACTGAAGTCTGTAAGCACTCATTAGCATTTTTTAAGACCAGTAATGAATTTCACCTCATATTATACTGTTGGTCTCAGAGATTATCAGGCTTTTTGATAATACAAACTCATAATTTTAAAGATAAAATGTTACCTCATCTTTTACTCTTCTCAAGATGAATGGTTTTATTATCTGCTTTGCATGTGCAATTCTCTCCTTCTCATATATGCTTTGTTCTTCAGCACTCTTCTACAGTAAACATTGAAAGAATTCAATTAAAGTGGGAAGCTTTCAGCTGTAACACCACCATCTTAACTTTTCCAACTTGATGAAAACCCCAGTCAAAACAGACGTATTTGACCTGACCATTAGTATTCCAAGGTAACCTGTTACAGAATATTTTCATTTAGATGGTTATTCAATTGCTTCATTTTCTAGATTTTCCAAGTCACATTACCTGTTTCCATAACATACCAATAAAACAGAACTTATGCAGCAACAACAGTCTTCTAGCAAAACATTAAAAAGTTATTTTCAATAAGAGAATTCATGGTACTCACTGTTTTTGAAGAGAACATCCTTCGAATTTCACTTGTGCTACTGCTGAACATATGGGGCATGACAAAATTCAAGAGGGACATCAATTCCAACAGATTATTTTGAACCGGAGTCCCGGTTAGCAGCAAACGATTCTTAGCCTGTTTGTCCAAAGTGGAAAGAGCAGTGAGAAACATTTGTCAAAAAGACTAAAAATTATTATTGGCAAAAAACCCCACAACTATGAAGAAGCGAGAAAATGAGCTTGGTTTAAATTATAACTATTTAAACTTATATATTTGGAAGTCATGGAGTAATTTCCATGTTAAGTCAACAAAACTGTTTACAGATCTGTGGGAACTGTGCACACACCAATTTAAGACCATTAAAAAAAAAGCATTCCTGGATCTATTAGACTTCTTCTTGATTGTTCTGTTTGGGCTTTGTTTTTGTTGTTGGGGTATTTTGTTATTTGTGTTTTTTTCTTCTTCCTCTTGACGACTGTGCTAATTGCTGCTCCCATATCAAGTTCTCTAATGTCATACAGTACTTATGCACCGGTTTTGAATTGCAAGTACAAGCAAGTTTTATTGTCTTAAGATCAGCTTTTTAAAAAGGCTATTAATGAAAACATGATCTTGAAAAATAAGTTGCAGTAAGTGATCTTCAGTTTATTATTATTATTGTACAAATACTACAGGGCTAGATCATAGTACTCAGAGAAACAGCTGTACTCAAATCTTTTTCAAAACCCTGCTGACTCAGGCTGCAAGCCACAAGGAAAAATATTTTCAAGCCACCTCTTCTTGCATAGCCCTATCCCAGGAAGTTCTTAAATACTATAAGGTTTCAGCCCAAGTACTCAGAATAGCATCTTGAAAATATTTACCACTATGGGATGTAACTGGGAATTTGCTTAATAGTGAAACTCAAGCACTATCATTATTGTAATGATGGTACAGGAAATTTATTACATTTCTTTGGGAGCTTACTTCCCTGAAAGAGATCACAGTGCAGGATCCACTCCTTAGACCACACCAACACTTAAATCCATTCGCATACTGTAGTTTCTCTAAAGTTACATGTATTTGAACTTTACAACTAATATTCCATTTTCTCCCTGCTTTAACCATAAAACAGCAAGTCCAGGAGCTGTCCCCTCTAACTGAACAATAACTAAACCCCTTACATTAATTGTCATGAGATGCTGGTAGCGGACAGAGCTCATGTTCTTGAGCATATGACCTTCATCAAAAATTGCATAGTTAAGCTTCAGCCTGCGGAAGAGTCCTCGATCATCTGAGCTGCTGATTGCAGAGTTGTATCTGTCAAAGACAAATATCACTTGCACTTAGTCTCTCTCTGGAAAGGAATGCAGTACCGTTATCACAATCAAACAAAAATCTCTAATATTGTTAAGAATTATGAAGAGAGTACATGAGGGCAGTAAAACTGCCTGGAAGTAACCAACCATAGCACAGTTTATTACTGGCAAATGATTGCAGATTAATTGACGAGCCAATGGTCTCAGTAACACTTCCTAGGAATCTGCTAAAGCCTATTACAACATAAAATTATCTGTAATAAACATGCTGACAGACATATATCTAAAGCACCTATGACACTGTATCTCTTACACAATAATAAAAGCCTAGTTAACCATTACCTGAAAACCAACTCCTAAAATTGTCTGGTTTCTTGTTCCACTAGAGGTCAGCAGGACCTCACTAAAGCTCCCTGTTTTGTATTTTTAACTATACTTACGTAGTTACAATCACATTGAAATCAACAACTTTTTTATTAATGTCCATCCTGAGATGTTTCCTATCTTCTTGGGATCCTACAGAAGGAGAAAGCATAAAATGAGTACAATTACCTAGATTTATAGACACACAACAATTAAAGACACTACACAGAAAACAGTCATCAATAAATCTGTGTACCTAAACAACGGTCTTAAAACAACACTTCCATGAGCAATTCATCATTTATTACACTGACCATGCAAGAAACTGTATTATTGGATTCATTTCTAAACTGGATTCCTCACCATAGTAAAACAGGACGTTCAGTTCAGGACACCACAGATGAACTTCTCTTATCCAGTTATCTGTAAGACAACATTAAAACAAAACCCAAGTCACTTATACTTTATTATGTCTTACAGTTTCGCACCTCAGCATTGAAAGAAACATCTGATTTTAATGCAAATCCCTTTAAATTCTCCTGAGGGTTAAGAAACATTCTGTCTGAAAACTGGAAAACTAATTATATATAAGAAACTGAACCAATCCCAACTGGGCTTTTAGTAACTTTTAACCAGCTTGCACTTTAAACTCCTAAAGAAACAGGCCCTGCACTGTCTGTAATCACCGCATAAAACAAACACAATGTTTAACTTTGCACCTTGATTGCTTTGCTAGACCGTTAAATCCCCAGAAAGCAAATCACTTCATCTGTCAGTACTTGCCTGCAGAAGAATGTCACGAGGAGAGACAGTGCCTCTGGGAGCAGGCAGAGGAGCCTGACATCCCGGCTGTGCAGCAGCACAGCAGCCACAAGCAACATTGCTGTGCCCAAGGGGAAACTGCTTGACAGCCAACGCAAGTGCTGACTCCAAACCACAGCAGAAGGGAGACTCTGCTAAATGCCACTTGGGAAGGGGGTGGACCCCGATCAGGAGTGAGGAGACACCTCCAGAAAAGTGTTAGGAAAGCTGCCAGCAGACTGCACTGCCCAGGCACTGCCAACCTACCTCTACAATTTGGACTCTAAGACTGACTTCACAAGAGCACCTTTGTTCACATACTTACATACACCTCAGGTTTTAAGTAATATACTAATCATTAAGAGTAGTTTTTAAAAAGTGGGTTCTAGTGGAGTTTGAAAGGACACTAAAAAAGGCAATTTCATACTTATGTTGAACAACTGGAAACTTGTCTGATGTGTCAAGAGAAATTTCTGAAGCTCAAAAAGTGTTTTATATTAAAAGCAGCATTTACTTTCTAAATTCAGCTTGTTACTTTCTCCTTTCATTCAACAAATACAAATTTAACTCCATCAAGAACCATTTTCTCTGCTCAACCACATCAGCTTTGCTGACATTTCATTCCACCATACTCTTCCTACTTTCAGCTGAGGCCATAAAACAATCAGAACACCCAAGTAAAAGACAGTCAGCCTCATCATTTTTGGATTTTTATCTGCTTTGACAGATGCTGTGCAGTAAAGAGGAAAAAAGACACTGAATGTTTAAAATGTCATAAAACCTAACCCTAAGCACAGCCTGAAGACTTGGAAGTTCAGCCAACATTCAGTAAGTAAAAAGACCACTTTGCTACACAAGTTCAGATTGTAACAAGCAGCTTCATTTTTTTCAAAGCACACAGATCATCTAAAAAAGTTCCATGCAAAGTCTAATTAATTCAGAACAGGCATGTCTGCAGCATGGTCTGCATTCCAACTGAAATTACTTAAGGAGTTGAGTACTACCATAAGAAAACCAAGTTTTCTTTCATTAAATTATCTTTGCTTTACAGTATGTCCATGATTGGTTTGGTTTTTCTCCTAACAAAAATATCTTTGAAACTTGTAACTTACCTGATGTTGAAGCTGGCACAACTATCAAATGGGGACCTCTATTGCCCTCTTGGTAGAGATAAGCCAGAAATGCAATAGCTTGAATTGTTTTTCCTAAGCCCTATGAAAAAATAAATCAATTTAAACAAAATTTACTATCTGTGGGGCCTAACAGTATTTTGTAATAAGAAAACAACTGCAGTGTATTAAAGGCCCAATAAAGATTAGAAAACTGCTTAAATTTTTTTTCTGTTTAACAAATTTTACAGAAGACAATTCCTTCTTAAGTACAACCTCAGTCAAATGTCATTTTCATTTCAGCTCAGTATTTGAACAAAGATTCATCTTTTCCATTTATGAAGTTTTTAATTTTTGTTCAATATTATCCCTCAAATAATGTTCAAAAATCTACCTTCCTGAACCAATGGTGCAGAAAAATGATTACTTGGAAACTAAATGTTCATTTCCATTTGAGCCAGTTGTACAAAGCACATTCCAGCTATTTCTGAAGTGGAATTTAATATGGGAATCAAAGCCTACATTTCCACCAACGTTCACTTTTCCCATTTTATGCATCATGAATTAAAAAATTAAATGTATCTACCACAAAACACAGACATTCTTACTAACACAAAACACAGAGAAGTTGAGAAACACTGCCTAAGTCATAGCGAGGCAAAGCAACGATTTCATCCATGGTTCATCAGAAGATGAACAGCAGCCAGGATTCAAAACAACAGACCACAAATTCGGCAGCTGCATCAGTAAGTTTTTTCTGTTGTACAACTACAAGTGGTGTCACCACTGAACAAAACCTCAAACCCATAAGGTTGTCTCTCTTAGTTCAAAGTTGGTGGGGAATGTCATGACAAGAGATGGTGGAAATTCTGCTTCTGGAGAAGCAGAGAAGGTTTCTATCCACTTGGTTTTTCCTGCATTGTTATCTGCCTGTTTTGAAATCAATGGAGAAGTGTAGGAAATAGGGGCTCACTACACTAAATGCTGGGCAAGTAGAATGATTTCTATTTTTGGGCAAGGAGGTGTTAAAATCAATGGTCTGAAAACAATTTGTTGTGGTAGAAACTGATCTCATTGCATCAGAAGACACAATGTGACTTTCAATGGTCAGTGTCCATGAATCTTAGGCTACCTTTGATTCTCAAATGTAAAGGAGTTCAGCAGCTTCTAAGATCTTGGAGAATTGTTTGCAATTTAGGATTAGTTATAATCTGCTTTAGGTTTCTAGGCAAGGATTTAACAAAGTTTTTTTTTGCAAAATGTTAACAATTCTTAAATAAGCAGTTTCACACTTACCATTTCATCAGCTAAGATGCCATTCAATCCATGTTTATACAGCAGTGCTAACCAGTTCAAACCAATCTTCTGATATGGCTTCAGTTTCAAACTGTTCAAAACAGTCAAGCTTATTACCACTTTTTTTACTTACTTTTATTTGTTTCTCCATGAAACACAACTTTACACTTATGTTAATCACAGACTGGCAGGTTCTACACTGCCTTTACTTTAATGCACTCCAGACCTCCTGGTGTAGTGAAAAACACAAACTTTATTAATCAGTAACCTGTACACAAACTCAGTTGCTTATTGGAATTTCCATAGAAATGATCAAAATTATGTAACACAAGAAATACTTTTCTTCTACAATCAGTGATACACAACCACATAAAAGCAGTTATTAAACCACTCATTTTTAAAATACACAATGAATTAAGTGGCATTTTGCAGCTGCATTCCTAATTACACTCTGTTGTACAATTACTGTGTCAGCACCAAAGAAAAACCCAAATACACATCCCACAAAACACACTCAACAACAAGTCACCCAGTTCAGCAGATTTTCCAAAGAAAAAATGTCACTGACACCCTTCCTCCAAAGATTTTGTGCTTCCTGCCGCAGCTGAGAATCCTTTTGCAATTTACCTGGAACAGCCTTCAACTCAAATTCAAATTGCTACTTTGGCAATTCCCACTTCACCCCTTCACTTCCTAACCTTAAGGATAATGTTCTCCACCATATCCATTTCCAATCTTCCTAATATCCATTTGGAGACCCTTACCAATTTACCACTTTGAAAGAAATCCTTCCCCACAATCCATCCCTGCTGCCACTCCCATTGTATACAGAGTTTCAGATTACTTTGTACATGTGAACTTCCTGACCAAGGTCTTTCATCCAGCTGATAAACCTTCCCAGTTTGCTCAGATTTGTTCCAATTTAGTACCTTTGAAATCTAATCCCATTTGAAATCTGTCCCCCATTACAGAAGCAGGTTTGCTTGGGATTTTATTTGAAATAAGCTAACAGCTCATAATTCCTTTGTTTAAGTTTGGCTGTTACATTGATCAGAAACTGAAGGAAATAAAACACTGTTATAATTTTTTATGTTCTTAACCTGACCACCAGCTTTCCTGATACACTTAAAAATCTGTTAGATTCTCTGAAGTGTTGCACATCACTGTCTAGCTCACTGAGAGCTACTAAGTATCACAAATTTGCAACTCTATTTTCAGAGACTACATTTTGGAAAATCTATGTCTTCAAGTACACCTTACTGTCCAACACCCTTCCGAAGTATAAAAATGAGACATACCTGCGATTCAGAATGGAGGGTTGCTCTATGTTCCATCCACATCCTCGATCTCCAGTAATCCTGGTTACCTGTTTCGCCAGTTTCTTGGAAATGTCTTCACATTTATTCATGAGCTTTAGTACCACATCCCTCTCCTTCAGCAGTATCTTGCAGTTCCACACTATATCTTCGGACAAACCTGAAGTCTTAGCCATTTTTGTAAACTGCAAAATAAAAATAATAAAAAAAAAAATCTATGAACAATGATTATAGCAGCAAAGGTGCTGCCGTGAAAATCCGCAGCTGCTGCAGGCAGTACTTCAAGTAGGAGACAGCAACAGCATCCCCACCTTCTCTCAAAACTTGAAATACTCCTTACACTTGGCTCACTGCAAACTGTGAATCCACACTGAAGGTCATCCTTGCAGCTCCCCACATTGTGAAACTTGGTATCTTAAGAGATACAATTCTCTGAAGAGTTTCTAATGTAAAATACAGGTGCTTTGAACTCAAAATCCTCAAAAGAAAGTAATGTACAGTGCAAAGCCAGCTTTTAAGGCCAGGGTACACTAACAGAACAAAACCCCAAAAGGAAGGAAAAAGAAGCACTGATTCTCATTAAGATGCCCTTTAAAACAAACCGTATTAGATGCTAAAGATAAAAGATGTAAGCATCAAGGCAAACAAATGAACCTATAGGGAAGGCTACTACATTTTGTCATGGGTCTGTCTGAGGCTTAGCATTACTTGGTTCCAGTTCTAATTCCATCACAAAGGGCACATTCAAACTGGACTTAGGCATATGAAAAAAAGAAGAGGAATAAGAAATTTCCCAAAACTACGCCAGGTTTCCTGTGGTCACCAAGTACTGTCAGTACAAAGAAGCCTTACTTCCACCACTTGCTTCAAGTTCACACTTGTTACAGTGTATTTCCTTCCTCTAAACTTAAGATCTTCATCACAGTATGAATATCCTACATGTCAGAGCCAAGCAGCCTGAAGTTGTGTCAAAATAGGCCCTTCAGGTCCATCAATTTCTCCTAAATTCTATGTATAGCCATCTGCAGAAAGTATAAAATCAACCACTAAATAGGTTTCTGCAGCAGCTGGGGTCATATTTGTAATTATAGTATTTTCTCAAGTAGTTATCCATATTTCACTGTAAAGAACAGACAAATTTGTTTATAATGGATTTAAAGAATTGAAGAATACAAGATGCTTTGGATTCTCCATTCTTGTATAAAACAAGTAATTTTCACACAGATTTGTCTGAATTTTAGACCAGCGATCTGTTAAAATTTTGCACAAGACTTCATATGTATATATCCTCCAAGAATTCCTTCCATAAAAAGGGAGCCATATGATCTAGCTATTATGTGTAAAGTAACTCACCAATATTGCCACATTGCGGAGTAAAAGCAAGTTTTGTTAAGATGAAGAGTATAACCAGATGAAATTTAAAATAAAATTAAATTTAAAAACTAGATTTCATTAGAAAAATATTGAAGAAATAAATGGAATGAGGCTATTACATTTTGGGGGGTATGTTTGTTTTGTTTGTGTTTTTACCATTTTAAACAAACCCCAGAAATCTTACCAGCACTGATAGGTTAGACCAGGCTAAGATGCACATGTCAACACCTGGAAAGAAGTTTTTTAAATAGACACCTCTATCTAGAAATAAAAAAGAACACAGTTTTTAATAGGTGCCTACAAAATTTCAACATTTGTTTTGATGCCTAAAGCTTTGGTTGGCATGAACAGAACTCCTGTAATCCATAAAAATTAAGGTGTGGAGAATTGAGCCATCTGTTATTAACAGAAATTTTATTGTTTCCATGTCAGCACATTAACATCCACGTCCAAGTTGTAACAAGAAATACTTTAGCCACTGGTTTGCTTGTGAAACGCAGGGTGTTACCCTGCTCAGAACACAAAGCAGATCCATGGGTGGCCTTTATAGATGTTCTGACAACCTCACAAGTTCAGCTTTTTTCAGATAAGGCCCAAAAATGTGAGACCATTATGGAAACTGAACCCATGAGCTTCCACAGCACACCTGGAATTGCAACACCAGCATACTCTGCCTGGGCTTACTTTACCCCACCTGCAAGATGATGTAGGCTTTCACTTTAATGCCTAAGGGTGAAAGTCAGCCTCAGCCTCGATCAGCAAACTCCAGTTCCACTGAAAGCAGTTTCCCACTGCTAACCCAATGCATTTGCTGCTTCCCTTCAGCTGGCTTTGGTGCAAGGTCATTCTGGAGTCTGTTTTTCGTGGCACTTTGTACATGTGCAAACATTAGATGACAAAATTAGATGTGCAAAAATTAGATGACAAAAAAGCTGGAGCTACTCTCCCTTGAGTCTGTATCTCCCAGCTCATCTACTGCTGCAGTGGACAAAATATGATGGACAAGTACATCCACCTCTGACAGCTCAGTTCTCCCATTCACCTCAAAGTGATGAGCTGTGTCAGCATTTCAATGCAACACTTTCCATCAGCTTAACTTTTGTATATTCTGTAACAAATTCAGTTGACCACTAAGTCTTTAAATGCTAAATAAAACAGCTTATTTTGTGACAGAATAATACTGTCAATGACAAAAAGAAGAATATTCAGTAAATCTCACAGAGATAAATATGTCTTTACACTAAAAGGAAATTCAAATAGGTAATAGTTATACACATTCAAAATAAACTGAGTAGCATTAAACCCACTCCAGATTTTCTCCCACATTTACCAAAGGAAGCAGGAAATTGCATTGGGCACACACAGCAGGCCAAGGAACAGACCACCACTCCAGACCCCAAAACCTCAGCTGAGCTCATCTGGGAGCCAGTCAAGGCTCTGCCTATGTTTCTTGGCACACACTGAATCCAGGCAGGTACTGCCTTTACATGACTGTGATCACAGCCTCTCTGCTGAGAAATGGCACCGAGTGCTGCAGCTTCTAACGCTGGCCAATTCCACAGACTGGAAATAAGAGCACTGTTAAAATACGATTAAAACTCCTCTAAAAAACTTGCTGGTGCAAGGACGGAGATGAAGGGCAACTAGTGCCCAGAAGTGCTTCCATCAAGGAAAGAAACCATGCTGTCTGCTGGCCCACAATGTGTACCAGTGGGGTATCATCAAGACCTCTAAGGCAAACGGGAGAGAAATGAGAAGCCAACACAGGAGACTGAGGGGAGCCCTCACTGCAGTTACAACTTGCACACAAGGGGAACTGGAGATGCAGGCACTGATCTTTGCTCTGTGATGACCAGTGACAGGATGTGAGGGAATGGCCTGAAGCTTTGTCAAGGGAAGTTTAGGTTGGATATCAGGAAAAGGTTCTCCACCTAGAGGGTGGTTAGGCACAGGATCCCTAGGGACATGGTCACAGAACCAAGCCTGTCAGAGTTCAAGAAGTGTTTGGACAATGCTCTCAGGCACATGATGTGATTCCTGGGGCTGTCCTGTGCTGGGCCGGGAGCTGGGTTTTGATATCCTCTCTTCCAGCTCAGGAATTCTATGACTCTGTGATAAGATCCACCAGGACTTTCTTAACAGCCATTGGTTTACTGCCTCATGTTTGTCCAGAGGAAGGTATAGAGCATGAAGCCAGCACAGAGTGGGCTTGCACTAGGAGAAAAAAACCTTGCTGAACACTGGCCCCTTGCACAAGATCTACCTAACATATGACAGCAGACTAAGACACAGGGAGGCCAACTTTGCCCTCCACCCTGTCCCTGCAGCCTGGTCTGATTCTTTGCTTCACCTTCCCCTCCACGGATGATGACACTCTTGGAGCTGGTCCCTGCCTCTCCTTGTAGCTCTCACAGCCATGCTTCCCACTGAGAATGCTTTAATTTGTCATCTGATCCCCTTGTGTTCTAACCCCTAATTCCCAGCTGTACAGAGCTGCTTCTCATGATCTCCCATCTGCCCATCACACCACCTCTTACGTCTCAGCTCCATGCTTGGGCCTTGCAGAAGCACCTGGGCCCACCCTTCCAAAGCCTCTCCCTCAGAAAGCAGCGTGCAACTTCTGTTTGTGAATATCATGAGCACTGAGAGACAAGCTCTCAGAAAACACATCCCAATTTCTTTTGTTACCTACCACTTCCCCTGTGCACACAATGTATACTGGAGAGAGGCCACCAGTCCTTGCACACCTTGCTCACTTCTCCAAGGAGACAGATATCTAAAGCCTCAAGGACATATCTGAGTACTCTTTATGCAAGCTGGTGTTTGAGAGGAGACCCTCCCAGCTAATTGTGTCCAGCACTCTTTGAAGACTGGATAAAACTACTCTCCTGGGAAATGTACTTGATCTACACTTTAGGCACTTCTAAAAAAAATTAACCTTTGTGAGCAAGGACAATTTCAGCTCTCTCCATTTATTTTGAGAATCATGTCCACTGAGCTTTTTTTTTCTATTAGTATTTTTCTAGTATTTTAAGCATTACTAGATCAAGTTAAACATCTGCCTGAAATATCTACTCCAAAGAGTAAGTATTTCTAAGTGCTCTTATTAACCTTATGAGCCTATGAAATTAATTTAAATCCTCTTGGAAACAAAATAGCTTAGTCCAACTCCAAAAGATTGTCTAGAATAAAAAAGGCATTCTCATTTATGTTTTCCTGGAATAAAACATTCAATTTAAAAATAAGTAGGCTTTAGTTTTAATCTCAGGCTGAGAGTCTTAATATCTTCCTCGATTCTAAAAATGAAGAAGTGGTAACAGCTTGTAGTGCTTTACATTGTATTACACAAGACAGCATTACAGTAAAAAGAGACCTTAAAACTAACACAATTTCTTTAATGCTGTAACTCAATCAGCTCTCTCCATTATTCTAACCACTCTTATTAATTGGTAGGAAAAACACTGGGTTACTGAGCTACTGGATCTTTATAAACAATTAAATCCACACTGATACAAAACATCTGCTAAAATCTGCTCCAAACCACTTCTACTCTGGGCAAGTATTCACAATACTACATAAACATGTGGCTGCTGACAGCAGCAGTCTTCATGAAAGACAAATTTTGAATGCGAACAGGCCCATGCAGCTTTTTTTTTTTTACTGTAAAATATTTTACACAGAGAAAAGGAGAAGAGCCCTGTAGCAAATACTTCTGCAAAGAATTAAGCTCAGGCAAAATCCAACAAGTTTAGAAAGGAATAACTGTATGACAGATGTTCTGTGAGAAGCCAAAGGCTTGGGGCAAAACGGATTTCTTTTGCAGCATACCTGTACTTTGCTTTTTTTTCAAGTATCACCCTCTTGTCTCCCCCCTCCCCTTACAACACAACATACAAAGATCATTTTGTTTTCTCTAAAATTCTGTTTACTATCTCTTACTGTTTTGTGGTAAAATATTTCACACACTGAATAATTAATGTTATTTTTTTACACATATTGAAGAAGTTCTTGCATACATCAGTGTTGGGGTTCAGAATGCACACTGATGAAAAAAAACAATTACTCTGTAAAAAGGCCTGTGCACAATTACTGCTTTAAAATCAAAGCACTAATAAATTAAATCAAGACAATCTGCTGTAACGCACTTCAGATTTCTTAGCAGGACATTGCTCTTAGCAGGTCTGATGTCTTGCAGTTAACTGAAACTGAATGAAATGCTAAGTCTACAAACAAGCCATGGTAAACATCTGAAACTAACAACACAGCGACAGTAGAAAATGTACTTACCAACAGATATCTTTTTCCCTTCTGTGGTGGATTATGGCTTAGCCTTCTGATGCTTTAGTTTTCATTAATAAAAACACAGCAGCTCACTCCACTAAAAATGGCTTCATTGCTTAGCTAGCAAAACAATGCTAGATACTAAGCTGCAGCAGAATAAAGACACAAAAGAAGAAAAAAAAAAAAGAGAACCATTTCTTGCCTGAAACTGAAAATATCCATGCTGGCTTCTTCAACCATGGAGCTACCCTGGAAGCTGCTGCTGCTGCTACACAAGTGAATGCAGTAAAGGTCCTGCCACATTCTTCCCTCTTGCATGGGTTTTCAGCTACAAGAGCTCAGAACAGGCTAGCAAACACCTCCTTCTCAAGTGAAAGCTCTAATTTCTCCTTCTGCAGTGAAATCAACCAACTTTCTATGCTACAGAGTGAGTGACAGTAATGTCAGCCAATCAGGTTGAGTTTTCCAGAAAAATCACCCCTTAATTCATTCAATATCAGGTCATATGACACTATTTGAAATGCTATTGGCTTAGGAGGAACATAGTATTTTAGCCTAGTGAGGATAAGGCCACCCATCTAAGCCTCCCTAGGCTGAAGCCACCTTAACTTTAGACAGGCTGGGGATAGGAAAGGAAGAATGCAGACGTACCAGAGCCTCCCAGCTGTTAAAGGGCCGGAGCGCTATTATCTTCTGAGCCTTTTTCTGAGAACACTGGGGAATGAGAGTCAGTTCGCTCAGGGAAGCATCCTGCAGGAAGCTGAGGATTTTCTCTTTGTAGCCATCCTCCATCACTTCATCGCCGCTGCTGTAGTCCTCATCCAGGGAGCTTCCGCCGTCTTCGGAAGCAGACTCGTCCTCCACGTGGTCTGTTACTCTTTTAGCACTCCAAATGCTCCTTTTGCCTTTGTCCTTTTTCTGAAAGCCATTCTCCTCTTTCCCAGAAGCTTTCTGCTCCATCTTCTCTTTACTCTCCTCACTTTGGCTCACACTGGACATTTTGATCCAGCCAGTAACTTTCCTTTTGGGAGGAAATTCCACACCTATGCATGCAACAGAGAAGGCAACAAGTCAACACATATTGGTTAAGGGTTGATAAAAACACAAGTTGTTCTTCCAAAATAAAATCTGCAGATCTGTAAAACACAGTTCTACTATTTAATACACAAGAACTCAACAGCAGGTGTTACCAAGCAAGCAGAAAAGCAAATCTGTGTAAAACATGTAAATAGCTCCAACTGTGAGTATAAGATAAGCAAAGCTAATTTGTATAATGCTCAAATGGCAGAAGGTTTTAAGTATCTTAAAATAGAGATGATCAACGTAATGTAATATTTTTGAGCTGCAGAAGCTCTGAGGTAAGAGCAAACAATTAAGAACTCTCATGTGTCCTTGAGATACTGGTCCCACTGCACCTGACTACAGAGATATTAATTCTGCTGATTTGAGAAAACAATCCTTCTTTCACCAAGAAAATGATGTATTTTTTCCATTTTATTCCTTGTAGTACAGTATTAGTGATGGGACAATGAAAACATGCACTTGTTAAAAAAGCTCAAAGAATGAGGCATCCCCAACCAAAATTACTCAGATGTCTTAAAATAAGACAGAAGTTATTTAACACAACACAAGCAAGTAGTTTTCAGAAGTGCTCTGTAAGAATTTTGATTTCTTCACTGGAAGGGAGCACTTGCAGTGCAGAAGTTTCTCTTCTGCACAATCCCAGCTTGCTGCTTGTTAAGTCCAACCCTGATGTCTGCCTCCTCAGAAGTAGCAGTAAAGGCACAACTTCCTGAGCACTGATAGCTCTCTCCACTTGTAAAGAATCCAATTAAGAACACTACCCTATCCCAAGAACACTTAAATAGCTGATACAGCAAAACATGTAACATATCTGACAGCTGTGTAACACACTGAAAAGTAATCAACTCATTAAATAGCACTTAAGTCATAACTTAACAGATTTACTTGGAATCACTGGGTTTGCTCTCTGCCACATTTAAAGTACTGGTATTTACAGATGGGTTACACAGTTCAAGGCCTATTTCTAGTATGTTTCCCTCCCAGAATACATTTTAAAAGGACAAAACAGCATATATCACTTGTTACCAATGCAATTATTCGCAATTACTGGTTTAGAAACCAGTAATTTACAAATTGGTGCAGTTACAAAACAAGCTTATTTTTAAACAAGCAGGAAGAAGGGAGCAGGTATCAGCTTGAACATGTACCAAAATATATTTTAAGATACACCCATAGGTAATTACAAGTTTTTATGCCTATCTGTATTAGCAGGACAAAGATATTTATCCCTAGTTAGACAGCAAAAGATGAAAATACAGAAAAAATGAGTTTCCTTCTTTTATCCTCCCTGTAACACTAATTTCAAGTCTAAGTGCAAGTTTCTAGGCATGATGCTGTCAGGACTGTCGCTGCTGGACATGAGAAAATACTTGTACCATAAGTCTGTTTTGTCTTTGGATAAAATTAATTATAAATTTGTGTTTACCCTCCTCGTCGTCTGCAAATATTTTCAGGGCCTCCAGGGCATCATTAAACACCCAGTTATGTTCCTCAAGCACCTCTCTCAGCTCCTAGTAAAAAATAAGACATTTTGCATTGTGGTGAGATAAGTACAAGCCAAATTTCTGTGCCTAATAACATCAGGCAAAAAAAACCCCCGTAAATCAGATGATTCAAAATAAAGGAAATCAAAACAAGAAAACCCTTCAGTTTCTTTGTATACTCAGTTTAGACAGAGGTGCACTCCACTTTTCAAAAGTGTAAGAACACACATGAAAAAGCTTTGCTTCCACCAATTTAAAGCACAACACTGAAAGGGCTTGAGCAGTCACTGAGGACCATCAGGTACTAAAGTAATAAAAAGTGCACAATATATTTAGCAGTCTGAGGGAGAAGAGTGAGATTGAGGGATCATTTCCCCTCTCATTTTTGCAATAAGTCGTCAAATTTGACAATGCTAGGCTTGTCATAGGGCCAGAAATGCAGGAAGAGAAGTTCCATGTAGTCCTAACCACATCCCACTGCTCTCAGTTCAGGACAAGCTACATTCTAAGAGCAGGAACAGCAAAACCCTTCCTACCCTGGGCTCTTTCCAAAAGTGCTGCCGCTATAAGAACTGTTCCATATGGACCATCAACAGCTGCAGTTTTCTTAAGAACTCCAATCCTGATGTGCCATAAGGAGACATCAGCTCACCTCCTTATCCAGTCCAGGGAATGTACCTTGCAACTTCTTCACAAGCATCTCTTGCCTCTCCCATTGTCTTTTGGGTTCTGAGTCATCCAGCTATGTTAAAAAAAAAGGTATCTATTAGGTTTAATATTAATTACAACTATAGAAACAGAAGAAAACCTCATCAGTATTGCTTATCCTTAAAGAGCTACCTTAAATGACAAAAGCACTTAAGATAAATTCAAACTGAAGGGATTCCTCATACATAGTCAATGATCAAAGAAAGACCAAAACTTTCATAAACATAGAAAGAGTCTTCAGTCATGAAAAACTAGGATTCTTTACTTGATAAGTACACACAGTGTAAAGTTATGTACCAAAATATAAATAATTTAGGACTGTCTAATTTATTTTGCTTTAAAATCAAAAGTTATTAGCAATTCTGGATGATAATTTAAGGTAGATGATGTCAGGGTTGGCGATCAGATTAGATTACTAAGCATGCAGTGTTTAACCCACCAAAGTCTATGAACATGTCAAATGGTGTGCTTATAATATGATTTATGGGTAAAAAAATCCACAAATATTATGTCACAGCATCACATCTAAAACTGGTGAAACTTTTGATCAACAACAGCTTAATGAATAGCTACTACCAGCCTGCAAAATAGAAATTAACAAGTGCCAAAACTTTCACAGGCCACAAGCTGCTCTGCTTTGTATTCACCACTAAGAACTACACAAGTTTCTCCCTAGAGCTTTGAATGCAGTGGTTACAGAGCTACTTGTCTACAGCAGAGATACCAACAGGCTGGATCAACATTTACTTTGCTGAAGGAGCACAAACCACATCACCCAGAGGCACTCTGAGTAACAGATGACACTATTCCTTTCCTCAGTGAGCCTACAGTGTCACTAAGAGAGCAGCTACAGTCCATAGAACAGCTGCCCAAGTATGTTCTGGTCTTAGGAACCACAAGGAAAAGCAAGACAGAAAAAACCCTTGCAAGTTCTCACTGTAATTCTCTATAACGAGTTCTAAAAACCCATGTTCCACAATTGTTTTTTCCAATCCTTCCCCTTTTAATTGTAATGAAACTGTTAAGAATAGAAATCAGGCTGATGCATGACACCAGATCCAGAGGGGCATTGTTTGCTAGGCGGGCTGGTTAATAATTAACTAAAGCCTCCTTTCATAACCAAACCCAGGGGTTTGGTGAGGAGGAACAAACCCAATTCACATCTCTCTTTCAGGAAGAAGAGGACTAAATGAGTATTAATATTTTTGATTTAATGGAAAACTGATTTCTTTATTTGGTTCTGTCTGAGGAGAATATTAGCCTAAATTTCAACATGGTCACCCTCCTTCATCCAGCCTCCAGTACTTATGTAAAATTCCCTTTCTCTGCATAAGTGGCTTTCAAGGATGTCTACTGGGATGCCTGGGAGATGGCCTCATGACAGTACAGTAGGACTCTGTAAATCTGCCAAATACTATCCTGAATGTACCAGGATCGTGACATAGTTCCCATTTATTAGCAGAGGTCAAAACAGACATTCCTTTAAATGTAACCAATTCATTATTTTTAAAAATTTCCCTTAGTCATAGTTTCAAATATACAAGCAACATCACTTCTATAACAAAGAACAGCAGTAGCAAAAGGTGTTAGCTTCATGTGCTTGAGGAAATAAAGGAATGACCTGAAGAGGCAAAGTGATCCAGAGCCTGTAATTCCCACTGATTTTCACAAAACTGAATGGTACTCAGAGCCTCACATACTGCTACCTGCCATCAGCCACTTCCACAAAAGCAGTGAACTGGCTGGTGTGATACAAGTTCACAAGCACTAAAGCACAAAGCAGGTCATTCCATTCACAATGTCAATAATAAAAAAAGTATAAAAAACTCATCCAGATGTCAACATCTGATTTGACTGGATTTTCTGATAAAACACACCACTGTCACTGACCAAGTCAGGTAATTCCACTTATTTCACAATGCACAAAGAGAAAAACACAGTACTTACATAACTAGTTTTTGACTTTTTTGCAACTCGCTCATTTTTGGTTCTGCAATTTGTGGGAGAATCTCTTAGCTTCCTTTTACCAGAGGCAGCTTCAAAAAGAATTGAGATGAAAAAGAATTAGTTCCTTTCATTAAGTTCACCCCAAAACAGTAGAATATTTCTACTACATTACTACTATATTATACTACTATACATTTCTACTATATTATACTACTATGTAGTATATAAGTACTACAACAATGTAATAGCTACTTGTTACCTGCACAATGTTTACCAGTAACCATAATTGTTTCCTACTGCACACAGCAGATACATTGAAACTTGAAGCAAAGCAGCTGCTTGAAGGCATGTTTATTTACCTCTAAGTTTTCTTCAGCAGTCTGACAATTAATCAAGTAATTCCACCTCATGTATAACAACTGAAATAGCATTTTATTACTTTTTATAACTGCCACAGGTTTTTACACCCAAGTTGCATAAAGGTATATCTGTCTCTGTTTTTATTCAAGCTGGTATTCCTTCCAGGCTGAAGCCCATCTGTGTGTTGGAATACATACATCACTGCCAATCTGGAAGTGCTGATGACTGATTTCTGGCTCAGCTGCACACTGGAGCAGTTACCATATGCTTTTCAACATTAAATCCAGATGTTTGAAGGAAAACTATGCATATTAAGTCTGTGATAACCTTATCACTTACAAATAGCCCACATGAGCCATAACTTTGTGACTATCTTTGGGCCCTGGTGATTATCAAGAGATTATCATCTCAGCATTAAAGCCTGCCCAGCCAGGTGCACTTGCAGATTGCTGCTGTGCACAGCTCACAAAGCCAAGCACACATGACCAGCATTCTTGCACACTGGCTTGAAGCAGCATTACCAGAACAAATTATTGTGAAAGTTCCTAGTCTGTGATCTGAAATAGTACTGGAAATTAAATCTTTTCTGGAACACTAAGTGCCTGCAGAGCTTTGGTGTCTGATACCAGCATCTCTAGCCAGCCTCCCCTCCCAGCCTGCCCTGCGAGACCAGTGAATAAGCACACCCACACAAAAAGCACACTTGCTTTCCAATCCAGAAGACTGCTTGGATGATCCAAAGTTTTAGCTCTGGAACATTAAGTAGACAAATCTTTACACAAGAGGATGTTTTGTGTGGAAATACTTCCAAATAAATTTTCTACTACAGTCATTCCCTCTGACATCAGAAAGTGACACATAAATATTGATAAAAAGTATTAAAACATCCCAAAGAAAAGTAAAGTACTAGCAACTCTTCCTTAAATTAAGGATCTAGTAAGAGGTACCAGAAAACACTGTTAAAACTTTTTCAAAGTCTATGTATTTTTATATATATAGGTAAAAATACCACAGAATCATGGAATAGTTTGAGTTGGAAGGAACATTAAAGATCACTTAGTTCCAACCCCTTGCCATAGAGTCAGGGATACCTTCCACTAGATCAGGTTGCTCAGAGCCCCATCCAACCTAGCCTTGAACACTTCTGAGGATGGGGCATCCACAACTTCTCTGAGCAAACTGTTCAGTCCCTCATCATCCCCACAGAAAAGAATTTCTTCCTGATTTCAAATCAAAACCTACCCTCTCAATTTGAAGCCATTCCCTCTTCTTCTGTCACTGCATGCTCCTGTAAATAGTCCCTCTCCATCTCTGTTGTGGTGGAAGGCCACCATAAATACAAGAGGCACAGCCCAAAGCACCCAGATGATGTGCCAGTGGAGGCTCTCCTTCACCATTCAGATCTGGATCTTTTTGCTCAAGACCTAATTTAAACAATACCGCCAGGAAAATGCCTGCTACTAGCTTAAGTCTGAGAAATGTGTGGTTGTCTTGATATCCAAACTAGGAGCTGCCAGACTGCTGCTGGGTCAAGGGCTATTATTTCTTAAGCTCAATTAATGCTGTAAATTGGCATGGATAATTCCAAATATGGACAGTGACCCTGCAAACCTCTTTGCCCTAAAAAAAAGTGGGCTGGATACAAGAGTATTTCAAAGATTTTCCTGCTTTTAGGTCATAGGCTGAGCACTCAATAGCTTTTGAAGGAAGCCCCATCATGAGCAATTTTAGAGGCAATTGAACTGAAACAAAGGATCTGGAAAATCATGGTCTCAGGAACCTATAAACACAGAATATTTAAAAATCAACCTGTGGTCTTTGAAAACCCACCACATTTGCAAATGACAAAGAAAAATCCCAGCTTTCTGAAGATATTCACTTTGCAAAGTTCACCTAATTTTCCCTTCCTGTGCTAGGGGAGTGTACGACTGAAGGGATAAAGAAACTCTTACTGTTAGATAGGAATCATCCTTGGAGTGCAGGCAGGGCATACCAGGCCTTCCAGAGGATTCCTTGCTCTCTCCATAAATTTTATAACTAATGAGCAATGAGAAAAGCAGCTCCAAGGTCTCAGACTTTAGAGGAGCATCTGTAATTACTCCCCTTGCTACTTGCTGCTACCTCTATTACAAAACACTCTTTTATTACTGTGACTTCCCCCATCATAATAAAAGAAAACAGTAATTTCTAAGTGCTCAAAAAGCAGTGCATATCAGACAGATTTACATGAGTCTTTCATTGTTTTCAAGATGTACAGGAAACAACACCAGAAACAAATCACAAGCAACAGGTATTTCTCTCTGACATATATTTTCAATGTGTCACATCTGATCTTCATACCTTTAAAAAATTTGCACTGTTTCTTGTTTTGGCTCTATACAACTATTGAATTCAAGCTATAAATACAAGGGTTTTGTCATTCTAAAAGGAGAGAAAAATTCAAGGATGTCTTGGTCACACTTTTTTCACAAAGCCATGCTTCACAAAACTGTATCCTGCCCTGACCTCTCACACAGTCAACATTTCACAACAAGTAAAGCATACCTCAAATTGACACAGATGAAGCAGATGTTCAGTAATGTCTCCATTTTTTAAAAATGTGTTCAAAATGAGGTGATTTATACTATCACTGTCAGGCATGCTTACTCCTATATAAATATTTTATGCAACAGCTGTGATTAGCGAGAATTTTGCTGCCAAGAAGATTTTTCTGTAGGTTCATACGGAAAGGATGTGAAAAAAACATTCTTCAATCACCACAAAAAAGGCCAAAAGGCACACCAGAAATCAAAGTGATTTAGTTCAAACACTGTGAACTGCAACAAAGTTTAATGATATAGACTAACTTAAATTGGTTTAATATTTATCAAAACCCTTGAAAAATAATCAGTCTCCCAGAAAAAGCAGCACTCAGCATATTTCTCAAAACAGGCCAGCCTTGTTTCCTATTGCCAGCATACAAGAATTTCCATCTATAGAATCTGACCATGCACACAGTGATAAACTCAAAATGGTTTGGTTGGTTAAAAAAAACCCCATTAAACAACAAAAAACACAAAAGCATTCCTTCACTCAAATTAGTCTGAATGTTCTTACATCTCTATGGAAATTGTTAAAAGTCTCTGCACTTTTACATAAAAATAGGAAAACAAAAATACTATAAGTACAACAGGGGGAATTAAATAAGCAAAAAATTTTGTATTTTAAATACAGGAGTAAAACAGCTCCCCCTGAGCATATGATTCCAAGACATACTGGAACATATGCTTCCTCCCAGACATATTGTTTCCAAATCCATAGAATCCTGCATGAAAAGTCACAAGAACCACTCAGAGCAACTAAATAATCAAGAGTGATCACAAATAGGCTTTTCCACCATTTCCATGAAGATCCCTCAGGAAAATCTTAGACAACTAAACTATAAACAGATGGCTGATCTGCTTTCTGTAACACCAACATTCCACTCTTCCCTGACCAACTCCAACAGATCAAAAATATTAATAAACACAAGATTTAACCCCAGACTTGGGTGATGTCAAGAAACAAACCCAATGCCCAAGAATTATGACTCTTTTGCAAATCTAACACAATACGCTTCCACAAAATGTGCTGGGTTTTTTGTTTGCTTTGTTCTGGTAACAGTATGAGAGTGCATAAATTGAGGTGCAGAATGGACATCCCTAAATAAACTCAGAGGGTTCAAAAGCATGGCTTGGGTGATGCTTCGCTAGAGAACAAGGGGACCTGTCTAATGTTTAAGACTAACAGTTCGCATTCTGAATTACAGGCAAGTCTTGAAAACAACCTGAACAAAAAACTGTGATGGGCCTTGATACAAATTGTATCTGCTTATTAATGGCTACATACTCCAGTACAGTTTTCTGTACTACTAAACTGCTCACCTACAACACTGGGAATTACTTCTGTTAACCCCTTACTATTTGCCTCAAGTCCTGGGTAAAGAAGGAACCAGCAAGAACAGAAATCACTTAAGAACCCATGTGCAAAGCAATCCTAAGCTGCACAGAACAAATTCCCCTTTCTGGTTTTATTTACGGATTTTGGTCATCCTTTTTACATCTTTCTCCCTGCAAAGCCTGTAAACTGAGTTTTGTGTTATTAGAATAAACAAACAATACTGTAACTTTTAGCAGAATCTTTACCACTTTTTAAATACCTCCCAACCAACTCTACTGAATTAGCTACAGCTTGTAAAGTTTGGGTTTTGGTTTTTTTGGTGGGATTTTTTTGTTTAACATACCTTTGTCATTTAGCTTCAAACCAGCAGCTATTGCTTCATCCATTGTGCATGCTGATTCTATCAGCTGCAAAACAAAAAAAAGGCAACTGCTAAGTGGAGAAATTTAATCCAGTTGAACAGAAGAAAAAAAATACTGGATCAGTTGTGACTGAAAAAACACCTTAAAATACCCCACAAATATACATGTACTATAAAATCCAAGAGCAAGATCAAGAGGTACCAAATTAGGACTGATCACATAAGCTGTATTTGGAAACACATTAAAACACATACCAGAAACATTCTGAATACAATGGCATTTATTATGGTTTTCTTCCCTACTTCACAAATATACCCTGCAGANAAAAAAAAAAAAAAAAAAAAAAAAAAAAAAAAATTAAGAGGAATCTTGACTTCCAAGTATCAGTCCACATTTGGAAACAGCATCTTACAATTCTGGTATCATGGCACAATTTGCTTTTCAAAAGGCTAATGATTTTTCCTTAATAGCCTTCATCAGTTGTGTCAAGTTTGTTAGGACAGACTGTTCCAGATCTGTCATGGAGGAACAATAAGTTTGCCTGATATTCCTCCGCCCTCCTTCAAAAATGTTGCAGCTATGTAACCGCAGAAAAAAAATCTATACAGCCTCCATTTCCTACAAAGTTCTCTGATACAGGAGCTATCTTATGTTCGCCTGAAAACAACCACCATCAGCCCCACTAGCTGCTCAGCAGCTAAGTAAGAAAACTGCAGTCAGACACATCACCTAGCATTTCTAGCAAGTTACAAAGTTACAATGAACTTTCATCAGTCTTCAAGTAAAATAAATTCTATGCAGCTAAAACCAGAAAAAAAACTATTATAGACATATACAACAAATTTTAATTACAATGTTCAGGAGGAAAATTCAAAATTTGCTACTTACAACCCTTTTGTTCTTCCTAAAATAAAGGGAGCCTAAGCATAAAGTTTTATCCACTAAGAAACAAAACATCCAGCAAGGAGCACTAGTAAAATGTCTGTATTTCTTCAATGCCATTTCAACAACCAGGAAACATTACAGATGAATTTAAACACACTTAGGTTTATGAATTAAAGCTAGTGAGCACCAGTTACATATTAGCATTGAAAAGTAACCTTGTTAAAAGCACTTTGTACTGTCCTAAAGGTATTTCATTGTAATGAGCTACCATATCTCACTTGCAATGAGTTACCTGTAGATTTGTATTGTACACTGGAAAATGGCCAAGAGTTATCTCACATCCACATGTCAGCACAATCAGAATAAATTATAGTAATTGCAAACCTACTCTGCCTCACTGAAAGTACTAAAGTCTTTGCATGTTAAATGTCATAAATGCAAGGATGCAGTGTTTTATCTACTAGAAGATGGCAATGATGTCACTCATTCTGCATTTAATCAGTCAGCTCATTCCAACAACAGAAGTTACCAATAGTTATCAACTGAGACAGCTATAATTAAGCTCAAATGTCACAACAAAGAAATACTTGAAAATTTTTTCATACACTGGAGTTCACTGTTGTTGAACTTACCTAAAGGTGTTTATTTGAAGGGTGTGGCTATATATTAATTTTTATAGACACCCAAGTTCCCATGTATGTGGAAATGTTACAGGGCTGTACTTCCCCACAAATGTTACTTTTATCCTTTTGCTATTAACAAAATAACAATTAAGAGCTGTACTGTGTTTGCATGGCCAGGTTTGACAGTGGCAGGGGCTGCACAGGTGGCTTCTGTGAGAAGCCACCAGAAGCTTCCCTCACATCCAAGAGAACCAGTGCCAGTCAGCTGCGAGACAGTCCTGCTTCTGGCCAAGGCCAAGTCCATCAGTGACAGTACTGGTAGATAACAGTTAAGAAGGCAGGGGGGGAAGAAACGGGGAGGAACAACACACCTGCAGCAGGAGAGAGGAAGGAGAGTTCATGAGAGCAAAACAGCCCTGCAGACACCAAGGTCAGTGAAGGAGAGGCTGGAGAATGCATCAGGCACCAGAGCAGAGATTGCCCTGCAGGCTGTGGTGCAGCCCACGCTGAGGCAGCTGTGCCCCTGCAGCCCATGGAGGTTCAAGATGGAGCAGAGATGCACCTGCAGCCCCTGGTGGTCAGCACAGCAGAACAGATGCATGTCTAAAGGAGGCTGTGACTGCCTGGGAACCCCCCACTGAAGGCAGGCTCCTGGTAAGACCCATGAAGAGAAGTGCCTACACTGGAGCAAGTTTGCTGGCATGAGTGGTGTCCCTGTGGCAGGAACCCACAACGGAGAAGCTGGTTCCAGAAGGACTGCACGCCACGGAAAGGGAATCTACTCAGGAGCAAAGGAAGGATGTGAGGAGTCCTGCCCCCTGAGGAGGGCTGATGAACTGACTGCAGTCCCCATATCCCATTCCCAGGCACCAATGGTGTAGGGAGAAGGACGTAGAGAAAATCACAAATATAGTTAAGACCCAAAATAAGGGAGGGTTGGGAGGAAGATAGTTTTAAGATTTGGGTTTATTTCTTATTACCCTATTCTGATATGATTGGTAATAAATGAAATCTTTTCACAAGTTGAGTCTGTTTTGCCCATAACAGTAACTGGGGAGCAATCTTCCCCCGTCTTTATTATGACCTATGAGTCTTTCATTCTACTCTCTTCCCTGTCCAGCTGAGAAGTAGAGTAACAGAGCAGCTTTAGTGGGCACCTGGCATCCAGATAGCACTAAACTCACCACAAGACTGTACCCTGTAATAAAGCCAGAAGCTTAGAAACACTGCCAATAAAATCCTATTAAGTAATCATCAAAATAAATCAAAGAACTGAGCATTATTACTTCTAATAATTCTTGGTTACTTCTTTGGGGAAAAAGTTCCTTCATTGTTTGCAGCTTTGGGTCTCTGGTACCTTCCTCTATATCCTCTTTCACAGCTGGATGCTGATCCCCATCATTTACAAGTGCCAGCTGGGGCAGTTCCTCTTCAGCCTGTTCATCACCATCAGACTCTTCAGCACTACAATGTATGGGGGAAGAAAAAAATAAAAATTTATTTTTCCTTATGAATGTTTGTAGTGGTTTCACATTCACCTGCTCACCTGCTCACACCAGGTGAGAGTGTAGTGTAGTGGTTTCATGAGAATAAGGATTAAGAGAAATGCAAAGCAGGATTAAACTTCAAAGATAAAAATAGTTTACTAACA
>VZTR01033922.1:0-16835 GCA_013400775.1 Chaetops frenatus
CTGCTGGCCTGGGACAAAAGATGAAGAAATCCTCTCTTAGAACCTCTCTTTAAGCAATATACTTCCCTGATTCTTACAGGTTAATTGCATCAAAGTCTGCTTTTATAACGTGTCCATTTAAACTTCTTTTTTATTCCTGGGATGAAGACATAAAATAATGTTTCATTTACTTTGGATAGTGCTAACACCCCTCCCATGGGTAGGTTCTGGTTGCAGAGCTCATAAAAAGAAAAAGTTTTTTGTAAAATAACACACTACCCGTCGTATGTCTCTGTTTTCCCTTTGCTAGCAAAGCTGGTGGGCCAAAGCAGCATATTCCAGTTGTTTTGTGCTATGCTGGTAATGTAAAGCAATAAAAGCTTCTGTTTATTTAGGTGTTTAGACTGTAGGAAGGCTTCTTTTTCTGATGGCAGAAATAAGAAGCAGAGAGACTGTATCTGGACTAAATATGACTTCCAAAGTGTACATTATTTCCTGTAACTGCTTTCCATATATACTGATCAAAATACTCACCTTGGTAAGCTAAGTGTTTTCATTTGAATAGTAAAAAACCTTGTATATCTCAGGGACCTAGTATTTTTGTGGCAAATAATACAGGGAGTGAACACATTTCCTTGTTATTTTAGGGTGAAGAGCAAGTAGAACAGAAATTTTCTGTAGTTCAAATAAAAAGAAGATAACAAATGGTGGGTTTTTTAGCCCTACCACGCTTTCCTTATCTTGGAGTACAGCTCACTGAGATGCAGAGCAGGGAGTACTCTGTGGGAGCTCTTTGAAAGTACTATCAGCACAATTGCCTGTGGGCTTCATGTTTAGGATAAAGGCTCAGGAAGAAAAGTGAAAGAAAGAAGTTTAATATTAAGCGATTTTTCAGTTAGGTTTACCAGGCTGTGCCAGGTGTGCCATAAGCAGAGGTATCTTCTGCAGCAGAAGCTAACTGCTAAATTTAACAGGGCATTTTTCTTTGCAAACTCACTTTCTCTGATCCCTAGCTTAATTTTTGGGCACATCCAGAACTCCAGAGCCTCAAAGTGGGGAGACATGCTTTTATTTTTCTTCCCTTTTGATGTCATTTTGCAGGGAGAATTGGAAGTTTTTTCCTTTGCCATAAGGAAATGCCTTTTATCATGAGACTGCTGACAGCAAGCTGTGTCCCCACCAGCATTCCTGCCTGTGCTCCATCAGCTGAACCTGTCTGCCTTTGCTTTTTTCTTTATGTATGCATGCATGCGTGTTCCAGTGTGTGTGTGATCCTTCCCACCTACACGCAGCTCCCCTGTCAGAGGATACTGTCCTTGAACTTGATCAAAACCCTCACAAGCTGTGCCGTGAGTTGAGTCGCCTACCTCTGCCTCTGGAGGAGTTTATCTCCCTTGACAAGGTTTTGTCTGGTTTTAGTGGCGTGGCCGGTGACAGGCCGTGCACGCAGCAGCATATGACCCTGGCTCCTTGCATCCATGCGGGCAGTCGTCAGAGCTGTCACACAGTCAGAACAAGTTAATTCAGCGTGTGGAGAGAGAGGTGCGGTCTGTAATAATACCAGGCCTCTGGAGAGGGTGCTGTCAGGCAGCGTGTACTGGCGGCTGCCCCAGCTGCTATCTCCTGCCTACGAGGATGCAAGCTGACAGGCGGCAGGTTTATCCGCCTGGGGCAGGCTGGGGAGCATGCATGTTAATTTCTGTCTGTGCAACCGAGCCGGTAATATTGCTTGCTGTGGTGCTGGGGAAACCACTTCGTGCCTCTCACCTTGGACTATCGTTGGAGGCAACAAGATGCGCTTGCTGGGGTGTCCAGAAGACAGTAGACGGTTGGGGCTCCCTTCTGCTGCAGCTCTTGGGCTGCTCCTACTCTGATCTTTCTTACTGTGCTCTTCTTGACTCGCATGGATTACTCTGCACCTGTACATTTCTGTCCCCCTTTGACAGGAGGTTGTTGCTTGTAGTGGCTAGATGCCTTTTGAAGTTACAGGGCTATTGATTCAGTTCACTTGTGTTTGTGTATATATATACACACTATACATGTGTTCACCCATGGAGTTTCTTGAAGGATTTTCAGCTCTGGATGAGGCAGAGTAAGGGAGAATCTCTGCCTATAAAATGTATGTAATACTGTAATTAAAATGATACCAATACTACTAACAATCTGTGTCAGTCAAATGAAATTTCTCTTAATTGACAGACAGGAGAGGCTTCTGGTCGAGGACTCTGTCTATAAACATCCAGGTGTGATTAAACAGTAAAACTTGATAGCACTTAATTTAGCAACCAGAATCGGCATGTGAAAGTGATGGGATAAACATAAAGAAGGAAGAAAGATCCCCATGTTTTTATTTACTCCTACACTCTTGAGTAAAATACTCTTAATCCAGGAATACAGCAAGGAAAGAATGACTGCTGAGAAGAAAGTAGTAAAAATGCTACCAGGCTGACAGGCTTTTGCCTGGTGGAATTGGGGAGTCTGCAGAGATACTGTACATATACATAGAAGTGTGCAGACCTGTGGCTGTTAGCTGGGATGTGAGTTGGGTGAAATTCTGATCTTTGCCTGCAGCTGTAATGGCTTTGCTTCTTCTGCCTTGCATAATCTAAACCAGAAAAGCTCTCTAATGAGATAAATAGTGTCTCGTCTACATAGCTAAATAGTATCTCTTTTGTCATAAGCTGTTCTGTAGTTGATTGACTGAACTCAGGAAAAGCATCACATTTTATTTTTGGCCTGGGTAAGGCTGTGGGAAGGAAAAAGTGGGAACAAAATCCAAGAGGGAAAGCACTCTAAAGTCCACTTTCTTTCTGAGTGGTAAAATCAGAGAGAGAACAAAGAATTTCCTTTTAATCTCTTGACTACAGTAATTGGATATGGATGAACTGAGTTTGAGATCCACATATCTGAGGCTGATTCTAGAATTATATATTTAGAAATGAAGACAAAATCTAGCATTTTAGGAAATGCAGGTTAAGAGTTGAGTCATTACAGCTGAATTTTACTGTGGGCTCAGAACAAAGTGAAGAAAATGTCTTTTCATACCATGTTAATTAAAACTGTGAACTCCTTGCTGTAAAGATGACGTTGAAACCAAAGTTAATATGGATGAGAAAAAAGGGTAGGACACTCATAGCTAATAAGAATATTCAGCATTGCAACAACTAATGATAGTGCATACTTTAGAATAATTATTAACCTGCAAACTTCCAAGTTCTAATATTAAAAAACTAAAGAATAGGACATACATTACTTTTAGTGCTGCTAAGAGTCAGGAGCAGGATAACACGTTACTTGCACTGTGTGTTCTGACCCAGCTGGACAACACATGCCTTAGATGGGTCAGGATTCCACCTCCAGTTGGCAGTGCTGTGTGTGTGGGCTGTGAGGTCTGGCTTATTTCCTGAAAGCAAACTGTTTAATTCTTTTCTAGGAGCTGGATATTTCTTGTCTAGGAGCTCCTAGTGGCCAGGAGCTTGCCACTGATCTGATTTCCAGATCTTTTGATTCTTAACTCTTGAATTCACATTATAAAGAAACTGTCCAGAATGAATCTAAGGCCTTTCTTTCCTTTTCCAAGTGATCTTGGAGTTTTCAGCACCCTTTATGTTTGTATATGTATATAGGAAGGGTTTATCCTTAGTGGTCTCTAACACCCAACACTGAATTTCAGTTGTCAACTAATCAGTCAAGCATGAGATCCTTGATATCTATGCATTTCTAAAACAGGACCACCAGCTTTGTCCAATATAGACAAACATCAGTGAGGGTTACAGCACTAAGATCTTTTTTTTCCTAATAGCTAGGGACAAAATATAATTTCAGATTTTTACATGAGGAGAACATGGAGCAAGAAAGGTAGGTCTTGATGCCAGGAGGGAGACAAAGAGAAGCCTCGGAAAAGCTTGTGTAATAGCAACTTTACAATCAGTATTATTTTAAATATGAGTCTATGCTGCTAAAAATATTTTTTGGTTTTTAGGTTAAATTAGAATTTTATAATTTCTTACCATTGTCATAAGACAAAAAAAAAAGTGCATTAACATACGAAATGTCAATCTTATAGCATGACAGCTGGAATGGACCCTAACTGTGATTATATATTAGTATTTTCAATGAGGAACAGTTTAAAGGAGTTCAACTTCTTTTTGTGGGAGACTTTTTGAGATTTCATAGTAATTTTGTGGAAGATTACGCAGCACAGTGTGTTCTTAACCATTTTGTGTATCTTTAGAAAACAGAATATTGAAATAGCAAATATATTTATACTATTTAAAAACAATATTTTGGCAATGCCTATTTATTAAGGGGTTTGAAACCCCTTGAAATATCCTAGTTTGTGTGCAGTGGCTTATGTAGTGAGATATAAACTAAAGTCATGTTATCTGCAACACACATTTAAGATGCACTGGACTGCTGGATGTACTGGGGCATGTTATGTTGATGCTTAAATGATGCACATTATAGGATCCTTTGATATGTGGTTGGTCTCTTGAGTGAAGGCTAGAAAGTAAAAACGAGCTCATCATGTGCTGCTTTTCTCTTGAGTAAGGTGAGTTTGGAAGAATAGGAATATAATGAAGTACTGATTTGCTCTGGTAGTGCTTTCTTTTTTTGGGTAAATTATTACAATTGTATTAAGTCAGTTTTCCTTGAATTGCCAATCCTTTCAACGAGGACTGGAGCAGAGATTGCTCGCATTTATGGTAGGAACTTCATTCTTACAGGTTTTTGCTCACTGACTGTAAAGTACTTCTCAGTTTTGTACCTCTCTCTGTACTGTGTCTTGTCTGTTAAAATGTGGTTCAGGTTTGCTTGGTGTAAAGTCAGTGCATTTATTTTTCACCTCTCCCACTCTTTGAGGGCATAGTCACCCGCATCAGGGATGAGCTGATCAGGTGTGGACAGATGGCAGGTCTGTCTCAGCCTCCTGAGCAGCTGCCTCTGCTGACAAAGATGCCCTGTGTCTCCTCAGCTGAAAGAACAGGAGAGGGCTTGAGAATCATTGAATATTTCATCTGACATGAAGGGAAGAAATGATTTTACAACTTACTTCTGATGATTAAATCAAATCAATTCCCTTCACATGTATTTTATTCCTTGCTTGACTGTTTCTTATTTTGGAGAGGAGTGGCAGCATAGGCTGTAATCTCTCCCTCTTTAGCTCTGGCACACAAGCACCATGCCCTTCACCCACCTCCTGAGATGTGTATAGAACTTTTGGTTCAGGTCGTTCTTTCTGAGAGTGGGGAGGTCATACAATTTTGACTAATCTGGTGATATATTCTGAATGGTAGAGGTTTAACCAAAGTTGGGTGAAAAGTCAAAGTAGTGTGTTTCCTTATTGGGGTTGCTTGGTTTTTTCCCCCTGTTGTAATCCCCAGAGATGCAGGAAGCCTTGAAAAGGTGTGGTCAAGATCTGAATAAAAATATTCTGACACTTGCTCACTACTGTCTTGTCAGTGTAGATAAAGTTTCAGCTCATCAAAAGACCCCTGCAGGCAAGAACAAGACAGCTTTTCTCTCCAGTCTGCTGCTGAAAAGGCTTTAACAGAGTGGAAGCCAGTAAATTAACACTGGCTATTACCAGGTTGAGAGGTTTTGTTTCACACTTACTTAATTCTGCAGTCATGTGGTTTAGGCTTTGCATAGGAGGATGGTGGTAAAATCTTCCACATGACTTGTTACTGGGCTACCCATAACCATGTGCAGGATGAATCTACAGAGAGATAGAAAATTTGGTTTAGCTGCACTGTTCACTGCCATCATTCTTGGTGCTGATTTTATGAAGTTCATATTTTATTAGACCAGTGAGGTGTTAGATATGACCCTAGAGCAATCAATCAGTTGGTGCCAATTGCCTAATACTCTCCTCTTTAGCACCATGCTGGGGACAGCTAAGGCTGCACAGGATAAGAAATCTGGCAGTGTCTTTCATAGGAATGTTTCCAGTGTGATTCAGGGGCCCTTGAATATTTTGGTGTCTATCATCTGTGCAAAAGGAATAAATGTTACGTCAGGTTACACTGAATAAAAGGGCAGTATATGGGGACAGTCGGAGGATGGGTGTTGGTTTAGGTTACCACCCCTCTTCACACACTGGCTGCAGAAGGAAATGGCTCTATTCTTACTTAGGGAGAGGATAGAGGAAAATAAATGAAAATTAGGATTGCTATTTCCTTCCTTTAGATATAATATACAACCATCTCCCACTTACCTGGTGTAAGATCACCATATTGTATGAGATGTGTGGATGGTTCTAGTGGCCTGGTGAGGAATTAGGTACAATGAGGAGAAAATGCAGAGTTTCATTAGGAGGCAAAGTCATGTAAAGTCCTGAAGAGGAGGTCTGTGACTCTCAAGGGCCAAAGTCTGAGCCCCTTCAGCAATTATATGTTGGAGTGATAGGAGAAAGGAAAAACAAGAGAAAGTTATGGCTGTCTGGAGAGAGTAACAGGAGAAAGGTGTTTAATTTGAGCCAAGATATTAGTCTTACCCTCCAATGTAATTCCTGTTCATTCCCATGAAAATGGGAGAGAAGAATTTTTCTTGACCTATAATCTTTAGTGACACGATGATTTACATTGGAGTGAGGTTGTTTTCTGGATAGCTAAAGGTTAGTCTTTGGGAAAAGCACTAATTGGAGAAACTCCAGGTAGAGTCAGGTACTTTGGTTACACATATTGTTATGCATATTTGAAAAGAGGATAAAAGCTCTGTTTCCTTCAGTAGAGTAAGAACTGCACAGCAAGAGCTTATGGCTCTTTGCTTACCACCTTCTTACCTTCCTAGTTCAGTCCCAAAGCCTGATCTCTGTCAGTTTTTTCAGGGTCACATTACTATTGCTACTGTGCCTGTGTCTAGTGTTTTGGCTTTCTTGCTCCCTTTGCTCCCTGTTCCTTGGCTCTTTTGGTATCCTTTTTTTACAGACGTATGAAACCTTTGTACATAATATCCAGTGAACCACCTTCACCCGTGGTGTGAGCTGGAAGGAAAAAGTTCGTTGAGTAAAGGGATTCATCAAAATCTCTTCCATTCTGTTCAACAAAGCATAAGATTTTTGGGGTCCAGATTAATTTCTCAGTTTTCTTTCAGGTGTTATAGTGCAGTCCCAGTCAGAATACTCGTTCTGGCTTCTGAAGGCCAGGAAGGGGTGAGGTGGCAGAAGTTCATGAAGTCCACAGAGAGCTTTGAGAAGTCAGGCTGGAAATTGCTGCAGAATGAGAAAGCTGCTACACAGATGAGGTGTACTGGTACTGGTAGCGTGAACACAAGGACCACAAGAAAAACAGAGGCCTCTTCCGCACCAAACAAATTACCTCAGGAGAGCACAGTGAGCATGACCTTGAAATGAGCATATGACTCCATGAAAATTGTGCTGTAAAGAGTAATCATATACTGGCCAGTTTATTGTAAGAAATAACACCAGAAGGGCCATAGAACAATTTGTAAAATGATGTTCTGATGAGCCTTGTCTCTTACAAAAGATGCAAGTTTGAGGGAGTTGTTACAGTGAGTAAATTAAAGAAGATTTTCCAATATTGAACAAATATGTCATGTGCCCTTTTCTCCTAGAAGTCTGGCTGGTGAATCAGGTTTATACTGGTATTTTCTTTCCTCCTTATGAATTCACTAGTCTGATTTCCTACCTATGTATATAATCAATTTCTCTCTTTAGTTTTTTGGTTTTTGTTTTTTTTTTTCTTCATGGATAAAAGAAGGACAAGATATTGGTCTGATTTTTTCTACGAAAAGTACAATAAAGCTGATTATATGTTTTTTCATTTTTCTTTATTTTCTGTCTTTGAATTGTATTTTCTGTATTTTCTGTCTTTGAATTGTATTACTTTTCTAAAGAATAAATGAAGGAAGTGGAGGTTGAAAATTTGGTCTGAAATCCTCTTGGTGGTTTTGGTATGTCAGTGTAGACGTTGCAATTTTTACAGGCTGTATTTGTTGTTACACTGGAGAACTGGAAGCAAATGTCCACTTTTATTCTTTTCCTGTTTAATCCTAGACAAGATCAAGGATGGCAATTAAAATTTACAAAAGGTCTCTCTCTGTGTGTTTTTTTTGATTTATTGGGCAGTGAGCTAAGGGATCACTGTAGCATGAGCAGAGATCTAGTCATGTTCCTTTTTTCTCTGCTTGCATATCTTACTTTTGATGCTGAAGGCAGAATAACAAAAAGTAAGTGTTTCTCCAGCTCTGGAAAGCCAGCGAGCTTCATTTATATGGAAGGAATTTCCAGAACCATACTGTCTGATATTGCACTAAGTTTAAGTTAATACTGTATTTTAAGGCTGGGCCTGAGAGTTGCTGGTGCCTAACATTTCTGGGAAATGATAAAAATGTTTGGTGCAAAATTACATGTGTCAAGATGTTGTGGTATCCATAAATCAAATCTTCTTTGACCTGCATTATTATGTATTATGTAATTTTCATGTACTCTACAACAGTAGTGCATTTGGAACTTTTGTTAAACTTTTCTGACATCTTTGAAAATAAGATAGAAATAATATAAGATTCTTAAAATGAAACACACACAGAGCTCAGTTTTGCTGTGATCGAGGAAGTAAATTAATATGAAGGGAAAATGTTGCATGAAACTTTTTCTTCCACCAAATTCTGCTTGAGTTCTCCACCTGGCCACTTCAAGGCAATTTTAGCTAACACTTCCCCTTATTTCTGTACTATCGTATGGAGGTAATTGCTTGCTCCTGTTAACACATGGTCAGGATTTTGAACTCACCTCATTTTCTAAAAGAAGCAATATAATGATGTGCCTTTCAGTTCTTCAGCCTTCAAGTCATCAAGTATTTAGCTCATTAGTGGTGTGATTCCCATCTGACTATAAGGAATGGTTACTGATGCATTAAAGTGGTAGGGGTTAACTTTTCATCACAAAAGCCTGTGGAAACTAAATGACTTTCACTCACATTTTTTATAATCTTTGTTGCTCTTATTAGAAAGACATAGAAAAGCTTTGTCATATACATTTGATATACATTAGCTTGGAGCAGGAAGTTCAAGAAGTCATATGAGAAAATTAAGAAGGGTTTGTAAGCATTCCAGACCAGGGATACACAGATGAAAGGTTTACGTCACTTCAGCATTTATCTTCAAGATAATTTTCTTTAAAAATATAGTCACTTATTTAAAATTTGCAGAAATAGGTGCCAAAGCTGAAAAAAATATTGCTGGTGCCAAATTAGCAATGCTGAAGAAAAAGTATAATAATTTTCCTCCATCTTCTGGCCAAAGTCCAAATGTGGTTCATATGAGGTTTGTCTTAATTTGTGGTGAGGGCATATTTTTGGCTCATATTCAGCCTAGTCTCCACTGCAATTCCCTGGTACTATTCAAGAGATCAGATTTCAATGATATTTAGGTGTAAGTATATTTTGGACTTCTGTTGTCACTAGGGTAAAGTTAATAAAACCTCACTAGACTTAGATGAGGGAAGATGGTTTTTATTGCCTATCCCTTTGTGAGAAACTTTCTTGTTGTAGGTATTTGCTTTGTTGTATTTGAGTTAATTCACCATCTGTATTGTAGAATATCTTAGAAATACTAAGCATTGAAGTAAAGGCTATATTTATAATCCTTTACAGAAATGATGCCTCAGTAGTGTTTTAAAAAATTAACATCACTGTAATGGAAGGGAGCAATGACATTATGAAATTTCCCTTAAGCCGCAGACAAGACACATTTGAGTTTATGGCAGGGCTACACATGTTGACCATTTGCTGCTTATGTCTTCACATTAATAAACAGGTTGTTCAATTTATATTCATCTGCATTGCAACATCTGTGCTGAGATTTTTCATGAGGAGGACTAGCCCTCATATTGTCTGGTTTTGGGTTTCGTGAAAGTATATTTTTTAAAAAAATTATTTGGGAACTATTGTTTTATAGGTTCTCTACCTTTCGGCTTTTGCTGGTTTCTCATAGCCACCCTAGTCTACCTATTCTCAGGTAGATGCACAAATAACTCTCTTCTTTCCACTTCAGTCCCTGAACAACTCTTCTACTTTACAGAGGTTTCCTTCTGCAGAAATTCATATTATATATCAAGTGCTTGAAAATAGAGAAGCATCTATGATGATGTAACACCCTATCTGGTCCCAGTCCCCATAATACCTTGACTGGCCAGTAAATTTAAACAAGGCCTCAACAAGCTCCAGGAAAAACCTGAAGATACTGATAGTTCCCTCAGAATGAATCCTTAATACTACATAAAGGAGTCATGGAAAGGATAGAGAATTTTTTCCCCATCTTTTTTTAATCTAGGGATCTCTTGTCTTGAGCAGCTTAAAAAAAACCAACTTGAAAACTATATTAATAATTAAGACCTAGATAATGAAAAAGACCCTTGGTGAATCAAACCTCTCTTTCTCTCAATAGTTCACTATTTTTAATATGTTTCTGGCTGAAAACAACAACAGCATAAAAACCTCACTAAGAATAGGAAGTTGCTGTGGGAATGAAACTCCCTTTCTGGCTAACAGGGCTATGTTTTCCTATGCAAATGCAGCAAAGCCCAGAAATTAGCAATGACTGCTAAATTAACACACTTGAAGAGCTTGGCTGGTCCTAATAGGCAGTCAAATGGTCTTGTTACATTGTAATGGTGCCAAGCTAATTGAAGTGATTACTGTTGCTCATGAGCAGCCCTTTTGAAGTAGAAGTCTTTTAAATTATCCATAGACATTTAATGTCAGACACTATTGTGTAATTATACTTTGTAAACGCTAAATGTCATAAGGCATCACAGGTAATTGAGGTTTACAGAGAAGAGCTTTATCTAAACCTAATTGGGCATCAACTCTTTGTCACTATTTCTAAACCTAATTGGGCATCAAATTTTTGTGCCGGGGACACTCCAACACCTCATTGCAGCCCTCCCTCCTTCGTTATCAGTGAAGTAATACGTATCACAGCAAATCTGACCTTCCAAACCCAGGACCTCTCTCAGTCCAACCTGTACAACCTGTAAGTCCAAGAAATGGAAATTTTAAAAAGGAACCAAGCCTCTGCATTTCACAGGTGCTGGGCATCAGTATCTGACATATCCCAGTTCATCTGTATCCTGGTTTCAGTTGTCACACCATCAAGCCACTACAGTAGCCAGTGGAAGCTTTGAAATGCATGAAGAGTAGAACTTGGCTTAGTAATGTGTATTTATTTTAATTTTTTTTACATGTACTCTTATACATTTCCTATTATTTGCATTCCTAGGAGAAGTTAAGGTTTATAGCGTAGAAATCTGTTTTACAGCTGAACCTTTGCCTTTTACTCCTATCATTTATCTTGGACATAGCTATTAAGCCTTCTGAGGATTTCTTCCCAATGGCTGGATAGCTGTCTACAGAAGTTTTCTGCTAGGAACTTTTATATACAGTGACTGATTGCATAAGTATGTCTGAATTTTATATCTGGCACCTTGATACCTTTTTTAGTTTCCCCCTCCATCCCTCCTACCCCCTCCCCCAAATCCAAGAATGATAGTTATGCAATCTTCATTCTCAGTCCTTCATGCATGTGTCCAAAACAATTCTATTTTCCAGATTTAAGACCTCTAACTTTATTCATAGAGAGTCTTATCCAAAATTTACTGAGATCATCAAGTGCTTTGTCTGTGAACTCAGTGCATTTGGTTTTCAAGCCTATTAAAACAACCAGTTATAGTCAATGGTTCACTTGTCAGAAGATGCAGAAGTCCAAAAACTGCTTGCTACTTCCACTTTTGCGTAATTTTGTTTCACAACCTGCTTTGCATGTTTTTATCAGATGCTAGTGGGTAGCAAGTTTTGAAAGTGCTCGTTACAGATAATGATCTTACATCTACCTTTTATTAATTAATTTTAATAGTGTGTTGTGACTGGGAAGGAAATTAATGCACTTGTGGGATGAAACTCACTGTGCTAATGCGTGTTTCAGAGTAAAGGTGCAGAGGTCTTCTAAGACAAAAAAATTGATCTCAGAATCCCAATCCACTTGCAAAACAAAGAGTTCTCACTGGTTACTCTAAATATTTTCACTTTGTTTTGGCATATTATTATATATTCATAAACATCTGAATTTTTATCAGACAAATGATAAAATAGAAAGTGTTGAACCATTTGGAAAAAAGGTATATATCTTGTAACTTTAAAAGGTTTTTTTTGCTTTGATGAATCAGATCCTTTTTTACTCTTTTTTGGGGGGGGGGGGCGGGGGCTGTTCNCTTTCTCATGTAAAATCATATACATGTCCTTTCCTAGGATGTGCTGAAGACTGCTGTCAAAAAGGCGTTTAATTCTCACTTGTCTGCAGCAGTCCTGACATGACTGCTAAAATATCAGAAAATGAAATTAAACCCGATGGCTCTGCTATCCCCAAAGGGCAGAGAACTTGATTTCACTCAAGGCAGAACACACTAATCCACAGCATTAGCAGCTTGCCAACTCTAAGTCAGTGCTTGTCTTTGTCAAAAGTGGGGAGAGGCAGAGATATACGTGGAAGTGGTGGGCAGGACAAGTTTGATCAAAAGGAAATCAGTGCTAACCAAAGAGATTATCCATAAACTACATTTTGCAAAGACTAAAAATAAATGGTAAAACAGAAGAAATAAGAAAAAAAATTTTTTTTTAAATTTGAGAATTTAACTTCCTTTCAAGATTTTAAATTTAAACAAAGTAATAGCTGTACAATTATGTGGTTCTAGGAGTGATAAATCCTGAAAATATTGGAGACTTTATTACACCTTTTAAAACAAATTAACATTCTTTATTGTGAAAAAACAACAACAAAAAAAAAGATATTCCAGTAAACAAAGTTATTAAGAACACTTCCCAAAATAAAGCTGATATCTCAAAATGTTAATTTTGAACGCTCCACCCCCAAGAGCTTCAATAACAGCACGGTTGTAATTTGATAGATATCCAGCNATTGATCTCAGAATCCCAATCCACTTGCAAAACAAAGAGTTCTCACTGGTTACTCTAAATATTTTCACTTTGTTTTGGCATATTATTATATATTCATAAACATCTGAATTTTTATCAGACAAATGATAAAATAGAAAGTGTTGAACCATTTGGAAAAAAGGTATATATCTTGTAACTTTAAAAGGTTTTTTTTGCTTTGATGAATCAGATCCTTTTTTACTCTTTTTTGGGGGGGGGGGGCGGGGGCTGTTCTTGAGGTCATATAATTGATTTTGTATTTTCCTTTAGCTTGGCTGTACAATTGCATTTTAGAAACATAAAAGAATATGAATTTCACTTCTGGACAAATCCCCTGAATTAAATTGTCCCAGAGAATGTAGCAAAAATGGGAAACAATAAAAGGAAACACTGTGAAATGTATCAAGTGCATATCCAGTTATATTTGATACCTATAACTTTGATACTTGATTTAGTCCTACCATCTACATGTTTGATAGCCTCAGATGTCCTCTTTCTCATGTAAAATCATATACATGTCCTTTCCTAGGATGTGCTGAAGACTGCTGTCAAAAAGGCGTTTAATTCTCACTTGTCTGCAGCAGTCCTGACATGACTGCTAAAATATCAGAAAATGAAATTAAACCCGATGGCTCTGCTATCCCCAAAGGGCAGAGAACTTGATTTCACTCAAGGCAGAACACACTAATCCACAGCATTAGCAGCTTGCCAACTCTAAGTCAGTGCTTGTCTTTGTCAAAAGTGGGGAGAGGCAGAGATATACGTGGAAGTGGTGGGCAGGACAAGTTTGATCAAAAGGAAATCAGTGCTAACCAAAGAGATTATCCATAAACTACATTTTGCAAAGACTAAAAATAAATGGTAAAACAGAAGAAATAAGAAAAAAAATTTTTTTTTAAATTTGAGAATTTAACTTCCTTTCAAGATTTTAAATTTAAACAAAGTAATAGCTGTACAATTATGTGGTTCTAGGAGTGATAAATCCTGAAAATATTGGAGACTTTATTACACCTTTTAAAACAAATTAACATTCTTTATTGTGAAAAAACAACAACAAAAAAAAAGATATTCCAGTAAACAAAGTTATTAAGGACACTTCCCAAAATAAAGCTGATATCTCAAAATGTTAATTTTGAACCCTCCACCCCCAAGAGTTTCAATAACAGCACGGTTGTAATTTGATAGATATCCAGCATACCCAATACCTTCTGGTGTTAATCTGGAAAGGCCTGGCACTTTCCAGCAATGCTACATCTACACAGCATAGATGTGGAACATTTTTTTTTGCAAAGGGCACCACTGTTTTTAGCTACGTGTTATGTTGTGGCCTGTTTGATGTCTTTCTGTATTATTGTACCCTGTGTTCCCCTATAGATGGTTTGTTCCTGTACTCCTCCTCTGTTGGCATGTCCCTGTCCTAAGCCCTTCCTCCATTGGAATTGTGTCTGCTCCTTGTTAATGTCAATTCCTTATCACCTCCTTGGAAATCCCCTAGTATCTGATGCCCCAATGGACAGTTTAAAATATGTCCCTCCCTCCTGTTCCCTCAAGAGATATAATTTGTGTCACTCTGGCTGAGGCCCTGCCCCTGACCTTCCCCTTCCTTCCCCTTATTGGTTCTTGTATGGTTCCCTCCCTTTGTTCCACCTCCCCATATATACTGCTGTACACCCGTTACCCTGGCTCTTCGATCCCTGACCCCTTCAAGGATTAAAGCCCCTGGAACTCATACCTGTGAGAGACGGTCCAAAGATCATTTGCCGCATGACTATTCACCAAGGACAGAGACTGAGACCCTGGTTCTGGCCTGGCTCAGGTGGGATGTCTGCCAAGCATTGTCTGCAGGTGTGCCCACTGGACCAACAAACCATGTAGGTCACTGTGGATGGCAGGACACGGGCTTGTTGGCGAAGAAGAATTTGTTCTGTACCTGTTCCAACTTGTTGCTGCGGAGCAACGAAACAGTGATAGACTCTCCCCACCTCTTGGCCAGGCGCCCCTCGCTTCTGAAAAGACTATAAAGAGACTCTAAATTAACCAAAATCGAGGCCTCCCCATGGAAGAAGATGAATCTATTGGCAGAGGACCACGAGGATTTCGTCGATCCGTTGGTAGCTATTCTCCTCTTCCTCCCTACTCTTTTACCTCTCTCTTTCTCATCTATTGCATTTTAGTGTGGCACTTTATAAAGGTGCACTGTTTTGATTAAACTGGAATCCCCCTGTGTTGTTTGCACTCTGAGATCAATAAACGAACCATCACGGCCTCCGCTTGTATTAGCGGATCATGACAATACCGGAAGGTCTCCTCTAGTTCTTGTCTCCACCACTGACTGCTGTGGGATTACTGGCCCTTTGGGTGTCTGGCTTAGCTACTTCCAGGGACAGTTTACACCAGTCTCAGAGGGCATCTGGGCAACCCTGGCCGAGACAGTGTTAATCTGCCAACAGAATTGTGACTGATGACTCCTACCATGATCTTGACAAATCTTCTTTTCTTTCTAATGTATTGACAATATCTTTTATGTTCTTGGTCCAACTTTTTGGTTTTAGCATTTTTTTTAAGTGCAACCTGCATCATATTTTAGTCCAGTTTCTGTTATCTGACTTATTCAGTCTCTTTATTTACAATAGAACTGGCAATATCTGTATTAAATATTCAATACTAGATATTGTATGGGTGACTTGCTCATCCTTTCAAGTCAGCTCAAGCAATTTTCTCCTAATTTCCATTGAGGAGGCTAGTGTATGTTCCTACTGCTCATAAAAGGTATTTGCAGACTGTGGATGCCCTGGAAGGGTGTCCCCTGGCCCGTGGCTTCTCCTATGAAGTCCAAGGACCAGATGTCAATTTACCCCAGTTCCCCAACCCCTGTTATCCATATATGTTTAGGCTCCCGTTGGCCTCCACACCCCCAGTTTATCATATATGGTTAAACTTCCAGTAAGTTCTCTATGTTCTGTATCCCAGTTGGTTTGCACCTGTTTGTCAATCCCAGTCATTTCCCTGTTAGGCCCCTGGATCTGCTGCCTGGCTCCGCCTCCCTGCCTATCTGTATTTAAACCCTGGACCCTCCACCCTCTTTGGCTCTTCATCACTGCACGCTTTCAGTGTCTGTGGATGGGTGTTGAGGTCCGCTGCTGTGTAGGCATCGATACTAATAAACTGCTGCTCGGAACCCACACTAAGACCCCTCCTGCCTCTGTTGTCTTTATTCCACCCTGCTGTGTGTGTGAGAGTGAAGCCCGCCATCTGCCTGTCTGGAGCACCGTCCCCTGGGAGACGCTTGCGGAAGGTTGTGGTCTCAAGCCACCCAAGCTGCGCCGCAACAGCAGAGTTAATAAAAGTATTATAGAAATATGAAAATTCCATTTATTCTTAAAATAAAGCATTCTACTTCCTGGTCCCCATCTGATGTTTCCCCTGCATCTCTTGCTCTGTTTCCAGCTGTGCCTCACTCACTATTTCTCAACAACTCTCAAAGCAGGCCCCATACACACTCTTATTCTCTCCGCTACATTTTTAAGATGAAATTGAAAGAAGTTTCTGATGAAAGACATCCAGAAAATGTGGGTTAGAGGAAGGGAAATTACTATGCAGCTAGCTCTTCTGTATCAAAATATGACCATGGAAGTGAAAAGCCGTATTGAAGCCGATTGAGACATGCTGATAGAAGCCCGGTACAAGCACAATGTTTTCCGGTTTGAAGGACAGATGTCTGCTAAGGAAGGAGGGAGCCTTCCTTGGAATGGAAAATGTAAACCCTTTCCCTCCGAATTATTGTAATTCTCAAATTAAGGGGCTCACAGGCAAAGATATGGGAATAGGAATAACAATTCTTTACTAATATTTATAATAAAGCGAACAAACAACAACTACTATGGCACTAACAACAAACAGAATCAG
>VZTR01033922.1:17983-28510 GCA_013400775.1 Chaetops frenatus
CAATTTTCTCTTTTATTTGCATTCAATTATTTGTTTTTATTTTATTTACAATTTTATAATGGAATTTTTTTGGACAGATGAATATTTCATAAATAAATTATGTTTAAATGTTTAAAAATGTTTGGTTTGTTCTTTCATTAAACAATTTTATCAGCAAAATAACACCTCCAGAGGATGTGTGTGGCGGACAGTACACACACACCTAAGCTCTGTTATTATAAGGGCTCCTATTTTCACAGGGCACACTACCAGTCCCTGTGTCAGGCTGACCTCTTCTGCAAGTTATTTAGGCTTCATGTGGTGCAGTCAGACACTGACCCTGCACTGTTCTTTTGGAAACTGCTTCACTTTACTGCCTGCAAAATGATTACTAGAAATCTTTTTTTTTGTTTTGTTTTGTTTTTTAACCCTTTTATCAGTAATACCTTTTTCTTGTCCTCTCACTTTTGCAAAGCACCCTTGACACCTGTGACGTGAAACAATACTGGCTCATCTTTTGGACTGCAGATGGTTTTACAGATTTAGATGCTTTTGTCACAAGATACTTGGACTATTTCTAAGGGTCTTGGAGGCAAAGGATGGTGTCATACCCTAGCAGCAGGTCTGGCTTAGCTTAGGCTTTGCAGTCAGCCATGTGAAATATGCTCTTTGATCTCACTGGAGATGTGTTATTGCCCAGTGTGAAAGAGTTGACTGATCTCCTGGAGAATTATGCTGGTTGTGTATCTTGCCAGCGTATCTTGCTTGAAGTAACATCCAGGTGATTTTAGGTCAGTACTAAATCATGACATGTTTCTAGGAATCATTGTCCTCTGAGTGAAGTGGTGATGAATATTCAGGTAAAAGTGGTTGAGTTTAAAACATCATCCAAGTGGGAGAGAAGCTGACTTTTAGATCCTGGACATCTGATTCCTATGTTGGTTGATGTTTTCAAAAGATTATTCCTAATTTCTTTGTGAGTTTTCTGATTGATACATAAAATATACTACATTCTGCCAAACTCTGCTTTGTAGGAAGAGATTGCTTAAATTTCACTGGTAAATATAAAGCTAAAGCTACACTGAAATTATCAACAGCCTTTCCTGAACAGAGGTAAAATCACAGCATGCTCGAATACAATTAGCAAGTAAATATTTTGTTATTTGTATGTTGTTAATTGATCCCTGCAGTTATCACTTCATTGCTAATTTAAAAGAAAACAACGTGGGAATTACAGAAATTGATAGGAACCTGGGTATTTAGCTTGACTTAATACTATAAACAAAGACAGGAAGAGAACAGATGTTTTACATCCATGGTTGACATCCAGCCCTGCTGGGATCAGTTTCTTGTTGAGATGAAAAGAAAATAAGTTGAAGTACAAGCAGGGTAAACCATTGCCATCTGGGTCAATTTTTGTGGTAACTATAAAGCAGCCACTCCATACATCCTTGGTTTATCCTTCCTGTTTCCTCACTTATCAAACATTTATTGTCAACAACAGGCAGTTCTGTTTGCACACATTGCAATTGGATAATGAGATAGTTAGGTTTACTTCTGTTATTGATGGTGAGGGCTGATGGCATGAATAATTTCCTGGGTTTTTTTAAAATGGGAATTGAATTATTGATGCTTCATTTACGCAGTGATAAAGGTATTAGTAATGTATTGCCATGGCTGTAGACTGGTAGTAGTAGTAGCCAAGAAGATACTTGTAGGTAATGGGCCAACTCTACTGTGTATCTGGAGTACAAACTGGAAATCTGTTCCCATGAATTCAGTGATAACAGATTTACTGCTTTACAAATACTGCAGAATTTGTCCTGATAACTGCAGCTGACATTGTTGCTAGCAGAAAAAAGACTACAATTCAACAGCCTGAACTAGCAATATTTTGCTTATAAACTCAGTTGCCCATCACAAAAAAGAGAGAAAACAACAGTTAATGAAGCAAGAAGTCTCTGTCTTGTATTCAAAGGCCCTTGAATATCTTCAGAGAGTTTATCTTAACTTTACAGATTGACTGATTTTGGGCTTCTAAATTTTTGACTATTACTGTAGTTAACAGGGTTATTTGAGTTTCTGCAATTCAGGTTCTAGGATTAATGGTTTTGTTTTTGTTGTGGGGTTTTTTCAGCTTTTTTTTATTTTTTTTAATTTTTTTTTAGCTTTTTTTTTCTTTTCCTCCATCCCCACCGTCCAAAACCACTTCACATTTTAAAAATATAAACTACACAGAAGAGTGGCATTTGCATGACATCTTTTGAAAGAGGATGTATTTGAGAGAGAAGTAGTGGCTGAGATTCCCTTCTAGCACTTAACATATGACATTAATGTCCCATCCCAAGTGTAAAAAGTTGAAGTGAAACTTTCTCTACCCCATATGCATTTCTTCACCTGCTACTTGCTGTACTCTTCTCTGTCCTATTTTTCAGTTCTTCAGTAGACTCAAATTCCCTCCTGTTTTCTCTAATCCCAGTCATCCCTTCAGTGCATGAAGCATAGCAATGCCTCCCTGGTCCACAAACTTCCCCTGGCTGCAGTGTGAACCAGGTTCTCAGAGAAATGGCAAGATAGTGGGTTAGGAAATTTAAAAAAAATACACATTTTCCTCCTCACATGGCAGTTAATAACTTTCAGAAGTCTCATGCATCTCTTAGGTCTTCCTGCCTGCCCTCCATTTTTTTGAACCATGGGATGATGGGTAGGAGCCATTGTTAAAAGTTTTGTGCAGTGTTTCTCATGATCAAATACAGAATCACGTAAAAAGAAAAAAAAATAGAGTAAAGAAGATCTCAGGCCAATTATTTTTCTACAAAATACTTTATGTGACAACAGCAGCAGCCCCCAAAGGGCAGCATGTAACAACAGAGCCTAATTAGAATGATTTCAGTATAATCATTAACTAGCATCTAACACCTACTAGAGTATTTCTGTTTAAACTAAAACATGACCTGCATGGTGGAGAGGCCTTGTAAACTGTCGATGAAATGAAAAATTTGACAGTAAAGGTCAGAGCTGTGCTCATTTGAATTTCAAGCAGGAAGCAGGCTCCTCAGCCAGCATGTACAGGAAGAGGGGTGGCTCTTTCCATAGGCTCTCTTTGCCCATGGTAGCCGTTGGAGAAATCCTCCAGGACTAATTACTGGGGCTGCAAAACAAGTATTGTTCTTTTGTCTCTTTTCCTGACCTGGTGAAATGCAAGGGTCCTAATTATATTGTGTAGTTTTGTTTTTCACTGTCATGTGAGCAGATGTCACAAGCTAGGAAAATCAAGTAGCACCTTGCATCTCTCTCTATCCACCTGCTGACAGCTTCCTTGATCCTCCTGCTAATCACATCATCTTACTGGAGAAACAGGGGAGGGAGAGCTTGCTAATAAACTCTCCTTCCGGAGAGAATGATGCTAGCACATTGTGTTCCACTTGACCATTTAAATGCAGCTATCAAATCAGTGAGATCTGGTTTGATTTGCAAGTCTCTGGTGAAATTTAAGAAGACAAAATTGTAAAGCATTCTGTTAAAAAAAAAAAAAAAAGCATTAAAACATTTTTAAGGAAGGCTTTTAAAAAGCAAGAGAAAAACATTATAATAAAAAGAATGGTAGAAAGGGTGTTATTTATTCATTTTGAACCATCACATAGAGCTCTTTTCGCAGCATTTATCTTCTCCAAAGAAAGCTCCAAAATCCAGGAAAGATAGAGCATTTAATTATTTTCCTATTTCTTTTTGTGACTTTTAAGGTGCAATAGATACAAAGACAGCTTTGAACAGCTTTAGGGAATTGATGAAACTATAACATGTAGTACATAAGCCTTGCTATACTGGATCTTACTTGTTTTTCTTCCCATCCTCTGAACTTCATAAGTTTAATTTTGACTGGTCTTTACTTCACCCTTTTCTCTTCACAGTGGTTTGGGGTTTTTTCGTGTGTCCCTTCTTTACTTTTAGAAAATTTCATTACATTCTTCTCCTTTATTCTTTTTGTCTCATTGCTCTTGTCTTTTTTGTTTTAGCTTGAACTTTGGAATAAAAGTAGTGCTTGTGATGCGACAGCTGCAACAGATATCCTTGATGACTTCACAGAGAAAACAAATCAGTAGCAGATTATGTACAACAAATTTCTTTCCTTCCCTTCATTATCCCAGTTCTTTGCTGTCAGAGTAGCTCTGACTTGTCTTCAAATGACAGATGACAAATTGTGCATATATTAATTATTCATTTATTTGTGTCTCAGGTAGATAGTCAGAGTAAAATAGACTCTATGTAAATTGGCACAATATATACGTATGATATTATGTTGTAACCAGGAAAGATTTCTGCCATCAGACATCACCCAGCAGTGTGTAGCTGTTTGGTGGTTTCAGGTGCACGAAGAACAAAATGTGAACAGAAGGCAGGCCCTCACTGTAAACTACTGAGTTTAATCACCTGTTCTTCAACAAGTTCTTCATCAACTTCTTCCTTTGAACATTGCCGCAGAATGCTTAGTGCTACATCCACATGAGGGGGAGATAGTATAAACTTCCTTGAAGCTGGTGTAAGTCTGCTGATTTTTGGTGTTGAGGGTCTTGTATTTCGAGTAGACAAAGTAAACAGAAGTCAAAACTAAGTTATGTGCAGTAATACTTCAAGACTCTTCCCATCCCCTGATGCTCCATTGTGGTTGGCTGTGAAACACTTGACCGCATGCTATAGATTTGGGTGTGATATCTGTTTGTGACAGATCACTGACAAGCCTGAAAATCTGTGAGGAAAAATTATATTGTATTTAGTTATTTTCCCTGCATTTAACCTGCATCTTTGTTACAGATCCTCAGCCACTGCATGTCTTACTGCCTAGAGAACACATTGGGTTAGTGCCATTTTGATAATTTTACTCGAAGTATATTGTTTTCATTAATAATTCATATTTGAAGCAACCAACAGCTTCCTGTTTCTGTCTTTTCTCTTTCCACTTTTGCTGGAGGACTTCATGGCCATGAAGAAGTGTGACTGAGGGGAATAATGAAGTACTGGTTGTAACTTCCTATTAGCCTATTTTCATGGTTTGGCATTGGCTAAGTGTCAGGAACCCATGTAAAATTACTCATTCATTTTCCTCTGCCATAGTAGAGCAGAGGAGGGGAAAAAATACCCTAAGGGTTTGTGAGTTAAGGCCAGGATTAGGAGAAAACACTAAGAGCAAAACGGGCTCAAGTTTACAAGATATAAAGAAAAATTCATTATTAACAGAATTAAAAGAGGGTAATGAGAAATAAAATAAAACTCTTAGAACACTTTTTTTCTTCCCAGCACTTCCCTCTTTCTCACCAACACTGCAGGGAGACAAAAACATGGGGTTTTTAGTTAGTTTGTTACTTTTAATTTTCTTCTGTTTGTTCCGGGAAAGAAGGGTCTTTCTTTTGTTGTATTGTGGGGTCCCCTTACCACGGGGGACAGTTCTCTGTAAACTTCTCCAACTTGGTTCTCTTCTCAGGAGCTGCAACCCTGCTCAATCTGGTGCAAATGTGAATCCTTGTCATGACCAAAACGGGCTTCCTGAAAGTGCTGCCAATGAGTCGCCTGTCCACGTGGGTACAGGTTTTCAGAGCTGCTTTCGGCATTCACTTGCAAGCATGTATCTCTTGTGGACCCAATCAGCTGCGAGGGGACAGCTTACTTACCTATTTTCTTTTACCACAACTTGCAGATGAAAACTTCACCTCCAGCGCTTTGAGCAGCTCTTCTCCCTCTTTCTTTACTGACCTCGGTTCCGCCATTGTGGAGTCTCCTCATGTGTCTTCACCTCTTCTTTTTCTCCGACTGGGAGGAAAATTATTGTCTGTAGGTTTGTTTGTTCTCAAGTTCTATCAGTTGAAAAGTTGCCATAGGGTTTGAAAGGTTGATTGTGTCCGGGCTCCGTGCCGAAGAGTCGCTCTCTATGTTTGTCCTATGGCCGTGCAGCCCTGCCGGCACTGTGTGGGCAGTGCCAGCCACCACAACAGTGCTGGATGCCAAAAGGGAGAAGCCACCACTGCCCTGCCTGCTTTCTGTCGGCAGCATAGCTGGCTAAAAGCAGCCAAGCAGGCACAGTTGGCTGCAGACCATGCCGAGATGGCTGTGCCACATGGCTGCTCATGGCACCAGGCTGGCACCGGCTGAGACACCTCTCCACCCCTCGGAAGAACTGTGTACCATTTCGATTTTCTCTCTTAAATATGTCATGACAGAAGCTTTACTGACTTCTCTAATTGGCTTAGTCTGTTCTCAGAGCAGGCCAAAGATTGGCTTTGCCAGGCGTGGAGGAAGCTTCTAGCAGCTACTCACAGAAAATGGCTTACGTGTGTGACTTCTTCCCTCCTCACCAAAACCCAAGACATGCAAAATGAATGCACCTATTAAACGGCGTCAGATTTTCTGATCTGACCTAATCTAATCTGTCATTGCTGTGATCTGTTTTTGTTAGGAGACAGTGAATTTTGTGCTGCTGTTTGTGGCTGAACTCCAAATAATCTCTTTGTAGTATACGCATTAAGACTTCAGTCTTCTCCTTAGGTGTCTACTTCACCGGAAAGCTTTCTGCAAGATACAGTCCCTGTATCTCATTAGGAAATAAGTATCTTTTATAAAATATGAAGTTGTTTTATATGCTAAGATGATGTTATTGTGAGCAGTATTCCTGAAAAAATTGACTTTTTAAATATAAATACTGTCTTTGCTTTCTAGTTGTTTTAAGTTAGCAAAACATTTACATGTTGCTTTTGATATTCTGAGGATTGCCATTTGCAATTTATGGATTTATTTTAATAATCTTAATTCTATGGAACTTTTTTAAATGCAAAGTGTGAACTAAATAATTAGAAACATGCCTAGCAAGAAAGTCAGCTTTGCATCCCTGATGTACACTGTGGCTGGAGTGTTGTGATTGAACAGCTGGTTTCAAGTTTTTGCAAAGATGTGGGAGTGTGTGGTAAAGTTAAAAAGAACCGTGCAGTGTGTGGCATCTCTGTAAAGCCTTTTCTGCAGCACTGCTATGAGTGGAAAGACACACTGAAATTTTTCTTTATTTGCTTAGCACAAGGACAGATACATATTCCTCTGACAGACCTGTTGTTTGACCCCCATAAGGAAGATTTTCATTGTCTTACACAATTTTTGATGTTTTTGTTTTGCCTTATGCTTGCTATAGCTGGCAGAAATGAGGAACTTAATAAGGTAACATATAATATCTGTAAGATCTATTATTTAATATAAAATCGTGTCTTAAAAAATGCCCCTGCAGAGTTTTGCACAAAGGTCATCAGATCTGACTCAGGTGCTGTTAGTAACATTTCATTGTTTCTCTGTTTAGACACACAATGCTGTGAAAATAACATGTTTTGTTCCGTTTTGGTGTTGCTTTGAAGGCCAGTTTTAAGTGCCTCAGATGCCCTTTGTGGAATGTTGGTATAGGTGGGTGTGTGACCCTAGGATTTTTTACATTCCCTACCATTAATGAGAGTAGATTTCTCCTTCAATCTTGTCTAAAATAATTTTAAAAGTGATGATTCAGAGTAGTGGGAAAGAGTTATGGAATACTGATTATTGGAGACAATGGGATTAGATAGGTATGAAAATCATGAAAAATCTGAAGGAAGCACAGTATAGGGACATAGTGAATAATGTCTAGTAGTCTGTTTTCCTAGACAGACCTCTTGGTATTGGAGGAAGAGGTCTGGCATGCCCTGCTTGAGACTAGATGTATGCTGAGTCATCAGGGTGTATGCAGCCTGCTTATCCCTGGTGCAGTGTACCCACTGAACCCACTACTGTCAAAGGGTGAAGACAGTGTCCACATGCAGTAGTGCAGAAATGGCAGTGGATGTTGAAGAGGTGAATCTTGGTGTTGGACGGCAGACCTTTGACTTGCAGAACACACTGCAAGCTGCAGTGATGACGAGCTCTGGCCTCTGTTTTCTGTAATGCCTGAAAAAGAACAAGAAAATTGTCAAAACTCAGTGTGTTTTAGTGTGAAGATCAGTATTGTGACTTTAGGAAGGAGAATTCATCACTGCCAGTGCTGAGACAGAAATCATATTAAGTAGCTTTGGGTACTGACAGTTTTGGCCTATATTGCCATAAGGAGAGTGAGCTTTAAGATATTGTACTGGGGACAATTTTCAGTATTACAGAAGAGTATAAGTCCAATCAAGTGGGCTAAATTTCTGGAAGAAATGTATTACCTATAGTTTGTTAATAAAATCACACTAATTTTAAGCCTGTTTGTTTGTTTGTTTGGTTTTTTCTAAGAAGAATTTATTTTCTTATAGAATACTACAGAAATAATGACAGCAGTGTCTGTAATTAAACATATAAAAATGCAGATGGAAGAAAGGGTCTGTCCTTTCTTTTCCTCATTGTCTTATGTTCCTCACTCCCATGGTATTAACAGATTCTTGCTGTAAAAGAAATTGATTCTTCACTCCCAGGCAGGTCATTATAAAAAGGGTTTTAAATCATTTGGTCTTCCCATTTCTGAAATATAGACTTCACTTTAATATTCTCTCCATTACCAGCAATAAAAAGCCCATAATTTGTGAAAAATGAGCTTTCTCTTCAATATGTTCTCTGATAAGTAGCATTTCTACTCCTCATTCACTTGTCCCACACCTGTTAACTTGCCAAACTGGTACTCAGTACATCATGAAGATACTGTATTTATTTCTGTTGCATAGCCACGTGAAGATTAAAAACCATCTTAGAGGTTGGCCTCTTGGTTAGTAATAAATTCTATTTTTTGATTAAGTTGACACTGACATTTGATCATTCATTGAGGGGGTGGGTGCAGTGTCATGTTGGTATGCCAGACTGCACACACGTTTGTCTTTACGCGTCACTCTGAAAGGGAGGCAGGTAAGGTGCATGTAAAGGAAAGCATTCTCTCCTGCTGGCAGAGGTGGTAATTTGCCTGGTCTATTCCTGGAAAGACAACAGTTACAGGGCAGTTTGGCATAGAATGGATTTTCTGCAGAAGAGCGAGAATGCTTACAAGAGAGAGTCCGATGGCTGTTCACAAATGAAACTTCTATGCCTTTGAAACAATATGGCAACATTGGCAGTTAGTGCAGAAGAAGACTGTAAGTTCCTTTCACATGTAATAGTCCATTCCATTCCATTCCATTCCATTCCATTCCATTCCATTCCATTCCATTCCATTCCATTCCATTCCATTCCATTCCATTCCATTCCATTCCATTCCATTCCATTCTCCTTTAGGAAAAAAGTTACCTGTAAATGCGTCTATGCTTATATGAACGTCTCCTGAGTGCCAGCTTACCGTAGTATTCTGGACCCCTGTGTTAGCACCATGGCCAGATCCTTGTCTCTCAATCTAGTTGTGGTGGAGTTCTCATGTCCTACTTCAAACTCATGCTCTCCAGGTTTTTCTGGTTTAGTCGTCTTCTCAAAGTTTCTAGCAAAGTTGGACAGAATGCCTTTTCTCCAAGTTAAGTATCCAATCCGAAAATTTGTTAAATCCATTCAACCTGCACTAATTTTGAAATTTTAACCTGCTCAAATTGACATGAGGTCAAAATGAGATGGAATTAATAAAGAATAGATAATAAAAAATGTTAGAAAAAAGGTGTTAAATTAGATTCTTTAATCAGATGGAGGCACAGAACTATCCTACATGTAAACATTAGGAAAATGTTGATTCTTTAAGGTTATCAGTAAAGTGGATTTCATTTGATAAAGGAATGCCACATACATTTGTACCAGTAGAGAATAGCTGTCCACTGGTCATTTTAGTATCAGTCACATAAATGTGAAAGTAGTCATTTTTATATGCTTGCAAAATGTGTATTTGATTGACGGGAATAGATAGTACACGTGCAAGAGTGAAGTTGGAAGCTGAAGGTGGCATTCCTGAATAGGATACTGAAGATGATCTGGGTCAAGAGCTACGCAGTATAAAACTGGTCTCTAGGTTTCTCTGTTCATTGTGCAAAGTGAAATGAAAAGTGGTCAGGAGGGTGTGTTCATCAAAGAACTGATCTGTCTGGTTCAGGTTATCACTGGGATTGCCCTTTACCTCTTATACAATACTGATTTCTATACGATTTATACCATTTTCCTCTTTCCTAGTAATAGAATTTTCTATGCTATGGGAGATGGAGTTGGATGAGTTAAAAAAAAATATCTCTCACATTTACCCTGAAGATAATATTTTAAAGATGCATTTCTGTACTATTAAACAAGTACATAGATAACATTGTTAGAATTTTCTACAATATTATGACTTAGCTCTAGGGTCTTAAAATCACAGAATCATAGAATATCTTGTGTTGGAAGGAATCTTTAAAGGTCATCTAATTCAAACACCCTGCATTGAGCAAGGACATTTCCTGATAATTTCCAGACCTCACATGTTCTGGACTCTTATATTTTAGTTGCTCTAAAGTACATTTCTCTACAATTTTATATCTGTTTAATTGTAATACTTCTGTTTTTCTGCTCTGCTTTGGTGCTCTTTGTCTCTGTTAGTGTATTTAAAAGTTTACATGCAAACAACTTTTCATCTGTTCT
>VZTR01033922.1:107526-119323 GCA_013400775.1 Chaetops frenatus
AAAACATGTTTTCTGAAATTAAAAGCATTCAGCTTAATGTGTGGGCTATGTGTATGGTTGGTGGAGCGTGGAGAGGAGAACTGAGGGAACTGGAAGCGGTAGAGAAGCAAGTGCATAAGAAAAGGATGGATTTGAATGTGTGAATGATGTAATTATTTGGTATTTGCATAAAAAGAATATGTCGCCTTACAGAGTTTTTGGAAGCAATGCCCAGGTCTTAATAGGCATGTCAGAGAGCAGGGAAGAAGAGCATAATCAGAGGAATCATTTCAGTGAAGTGTAAGGCCCCCTGTAGGGATTACAATGAGTCACATATGTCTGATATAAAATTCACTCCTGTATGCTGAAAGCAATGAAGACAAGGTTTATCTGCTTTTAGATGCTGATGGATTAGAAGTCATAGGACTCTGTAGGAAGATGAGAAAACAATTCTGTCACATACATAGATAGTATGCTCTTCAGGTAATATTCAAGTCACAAAACTGGGATGAAGATCTGCATTTTAAACATTCCAAAGCTTCACTATGTACACAGAAAACACTTACAGAAATTCAGAATTCAGTTCAGATATTTCAACTCAACCAAGAATCAATCTTTTTGTAAGAGCTGGGGAGCCCGCAGGACTGTAGTGATGACAATTGCCGTACACTAGTAAGTGTTAGTTGATGTTCATATTAACCTTCTGCAGCATTTGTCATCAGAATGATTAGATCATTCTCTTTTGATAGAATCATAGAATGGCTTTAGTTGGAAGGGACCTTAAAAAGCAGCTTGTTCCAATCTCCCTGCCATGGGCAGGGACACCGTCCACTAGACCAGAGTACCATCCAAATTGTCCTTGAACACTTCCAAGAATGTGGATGTACAACCTCTCTGGGCAACCAGTGCCAGTGCTGCACCACACTTACAGAAACGACATTTTTCCTAATATCTAACCTAAACCTGCTCTTTCCATTTGAAGCCATTCCCACTTGTCCTGTCACTACACGCTCTTTTAAAGAGTCCCTCTCCATCTTACTTTTAGGTAAATACTTCAGGTACTTGAAGGCTGTGATTAGGTAATCCCAAAATCTTTTCCAGGATGAAACATCCCAATTCTCTAAGCCTTTCCTCATAGGAGAGGGGACCCATGCCTCTAATTGTTTTTATGGCCCTTCTCTGGACTCTCTCTATGTCCTTACAGTTCTGGGGACCCCAGAGCTGCATGCAGCCCTGCAGGTGGGGTCTCAGCAGAGCAGAGCAGAGGGGCAGAATCCCCTCCCTCCCCTGCTGCCCACGCTGCTTTGGATGCAGCCCAGGACACCTTTGGCTTTCTGGGCTGGGAGTGCCCATGGCTGGGTCATGTCCAGCCTCTCACCCACCAGCACCCCCAAGGCCTTCTGGGCAGGGCTGCTCCCCATCTGTTCATCCCTAGCCTGTGTTGGAACTGGGATTGCCCTGACCCAGGTGCAGCACCTTGTTCTTGGTCTTGTTAAACCTCATGAGGTTTCCATGGGCCCAGTCCTTGATCTTGTCCAGGTGCCTCTGGATGGATCTTGTCCTTCAGATGTGGCAACTGCACCACTCAGCTTGGTGTCACTTACACTTTTGCTGAGGGTGCATTGATCCCTTCATCTCTGTCATTAAAGAAGTTATTAAAAACACTGGTTCCAATATGGACCCTGAGAGTCTTGTCACTGATGTCCACCAGGACTGTGAGCCATCTATGATTACTGTCTACATGGGACTATCTAGCCACTTTTTTATCCTTATAAGGATATATCCTTATATCCACCCATCAAACTGATCTCTCTACAGTTAAGAGAGAAGGATGTTGTGGAAGGCCATATCAAAATCTTTACAGAAATCCAGATATGACATCTTCCCTTGTCCACTGATGTAACCACTCCATCACAGAAGACCACTGGGTTGGTCGGGCAGGACTTGCCATTGGTGGATGTGCACTGACTATCTCTGATCCCTTCCCTTTCCTCCCTGTGCCACAGCACACCTTCCAGGAGGATCTGTTCCACGATTTCCCAGACACAAAGGAGAGGCTGACAGGGTGGTAGTTCCCAGGGCCCTCCTTTCTATCATGTATAAGGATGGGTACAGTGTTTACTCTTTTCCAGTCTCCTGGGACTTCACCTAAATGTCATGACTTTTCAAATATTAGGGAAAGTGTCTTAGCAGCTACATCAGCCAATTTCCTCAGAACTTTGGGATGCATTTCATTGGGTCCCATAGACTTATGTATGCTCATGTTCCTTAGATGGTTGTGAACCTGATCTTTACCTACAGTGGGAGAGACTTTGCTGTCCCAGTCCCCATCCTGCTGTCCATCCACTCAAGAGTCATGGGAAGAGAAGTTGCTATTGAGAACTGAGACAAAAATATTGTTGAATACCTTCTCATCATCTATTTTTCCAAGTTTACAAGTATTGTTGTCGTGCATATGGAATGGTTAAAGTATTTTGAGCTATATACACAGTCATTGCTTTAGTCTAATTAACAACCTGAGCTGGACATATTAATAATAAAGGGACAGAAGGTAAATGCAGGCAAATCATTAAGTTCTGCGGGAAACATCAGTGCTGCATGTGAATTCAAAGCAAGTGCTCATAATGGGTTTGTGTGGCCTATGGCACAAAAATGAGCTGAAAAAGAGGAGTGAGAATATGTGGGAGAAAGAGCCTTGTGGAAAAAAAGTCAGTGAAGAGGAAATGAGAGGAGGTGCTCCATGTGCTGAAGCTGAGGTTCCCCTGCAGCTTGTGGTGCAGACCATGGAGAGGCAGCTGTGTGCCTGCAGCCCATGGATGTCCATGAGGATGCAGAGATCCACCTGCAGCACATGATGACCCAGTTTCAGAGCAGCTGGATGCCTGAAGAGGCTGTGGCCCCATGAAGAGAGGAGCCTGCACTGGGGCAGGCTGCAGCTAGGACCTGTGTCCTCAAGAAGAAACAAGCCCACACTGGACCAAGTTAACAGGCAGGACTTGTGATCGTTTGGAGGACCCGTAGTAGAGAACTCTGTTCCTGAAGGACTGAATTCTGTGGAAGAGACCCACATTAGAGCAGTTCATGAAGAATGGCAGTGTGTGGTGGGACTCACACTAGAGAAATTAATGGAAGATCTTGTGCTGTGGGAGGGACCCCATGCTGAAGCAGGGGAAGATTGTGAGGAGTCCTACTGGTGAGGAGGAAGGAGTGGAAGAGACAATGTGTGATTAACTGACCACAACTTCAATTCCCCATCCTCCTGAGATAGACAATTTGGGAGCCACCTTGAGTCTAGGAAGAAGGGATGGATTGAGGGAAGGTATTTTAAAATTTGGTTATATTTTTTATTATCCAACTCTAACTGGATTGGTAATAACCTTATTTCCCCATGTTGAATCATTTTTGCCCATGACAGTGGTTGGTGAGAGATGTTTTCCTGTCCTTATCTTGACCTACGCACCTTTCATTATATTTTCTCCTCCCTGTGCCATTCAGGAGGGGAGTGACAGTCACTTTGGTGGGTACCTGGTGTCCAGCCAAGGTCAACCTACCACAGTGCTTGATGCAGTGCAACCATTTTCTGTAGCCATCTGCCTGCCTCTCTTTTCCCTGAAAAAACCCTGTGATTTAAAGGCATATTTTTGACTTGCTTGGTCTCAGCTGAAATAGTAGTTATCTCGTTCCCTCTGTTAAAGACAATGTGATTAGGTCATGCTTTTCTGTACATTTACAGATGGCTCCAGCTTAAAATGCCTGGAATCTTCTGTAATAATTTTAGCTGTTCTGTGCTGGTGTTCTCTGCTTATACAAAGTGTGATGAACTACACAGTTAAAGGATGCATAGCAAGAGCATAAGACTGACTTCTGTGTCATGTAAAGGTTCACAAAATCTAGTGCTGCACAGATACCAAAAGACACAGACACTGACATGAACCTCAGACATTTCTGAACAATTCCTCATACTGGCAACTTTTGCCAAATTTCTCAATGTGAAAGTAAGTGCCTTGGACAGCAGGGCCTCTTGACCCTGCCATTTGGACATGTAATGACTTAAAATTCTGTGTCTAACCAGAGGGGCAAAATAAGAGAAGGTGGCTATAACCAGGTTAGATTTTAACCAGTTACAGCTTAACATTCAGTATTAATCAGTCATATTAATGTCATGATTATTTATGGTTCTCCCAGATGACTGAAGGTATGGGAATCCCTAAATAGCTGGGTTGTGTGCTAGTGGCCAACGGGAATTTAAAGCTTTCTGGGCTGAGAATAGTTCATGCTGTGCTGCTCACTGAGCCCTCCTGTATTTGAGCCTTCCTGAGCCAAATCTGTATTTGTTTCACTGAAGCCCAACTGCAAAGTCCCAAGTTCTCTTGCATCCAATGTCACTCCTGGTCCATGGTTGTTGTACTGCTGCCATCTCCACAAATAGCAAGTTACTTCCTGGGGGAGCATCTGCTCCTTCTCTTTGCTGGCCAGAAGCAGGGCAGGAGACTCTGCTGTAGCCACAGGTGCCCCAGGAAGTGGAAGGCAGTGGATGAAAATGGTCATTCCCTGCATGGTAGATTCCTCACAGTCTACTGCCTTCTGGTGTAAAATCATGTGCAAGAGAAGTGCAGTCAAAGCCTTACAGATTTTGTGAATCCTCGAGAAACGACCTGAACCAAGTGCACATATTTACTTACTTTTCTCATCTGGTTATCATGTCTAGATTCTTTGTTGATAATTCTCTCTGCAATACATAGTGTGATAGTCTGCTTGTTCCCTTATGTACAAATGTGGATTCTGGAAACCCTTTTTTTATTCTCCAGGGAGTACCAGAAAATCATTAAGTATATCATTACTTCTTAAGGTTAAAATATTTATTATCCTAGATGGATGGTTAGATTAGAAAGAAGAAAATCAGGATATGAATGAACAACTGATTGATACTTCTGGAAGCAGAAAAAGAAAAAGCAGGAAGAGAAAGCAATCCACGTGTTTTACTTTATGTACATGTACTCAGGTTAGGAGAAGAGTAAGAAAGAAGGTTTTTTAAGGCTCATATGTTGCACCCATAATTTCCAAGACCAATTCTTCACCATCTGGCTCCCTGCACAGTAATATTTTGTGATATGATTAGAATTCATAATAAAATCTGTTGTACCACCCAGGACATCTGCCTCTGTTCATGAGCCTGTGTGCATTTCGGAGACCCAAGGTTGCTAAAAAGTATCTCATTTTCACCTTTATGCTAAAGACCTATATATTTGAATGCCACCCTATGGGCATTTTGTACCCTTGTCCTTTCTTCCTGCTTCCCTCCTCCCAGGGTTGACCTGCTGGGGTGACAGGGAAGCCAGCTTGTTATCCAGACATGGTGCAACAGAGACTCTAGTGTGCATTGCACCAAACCTGGTATTGTTGTAGTTCTTGCCTGAGAACTGCCTAGCAGATGTGGAGTCAAGCACATGGCTCTGCATTTCTAAATCAGTGACGAAGGTCCCTACTGAATTTCAGTCTGACCTGAAAGCTTGAGAGCAACCATATGGCTGCCCTCCATGGCCGAGGTTACTGCCTTTGGATTCAGTTGACTCTTCAGATTTGAGTAGTCTAATTAAATCTGCCCACTTCTCCACACAGATAATTATCAGCCTTTCTATTACTCATGTTACTGCACAACATCCCCTCTCGATGACTTTATTCATTTCAGACAGGGACAGCAGGTGCCAGATGGCAAACTGATGCTGTGAGATACTCGGTATTTCTATCACTTGACGCTTAGAGTTTCACCTTGCTCCTGTGCATTAGCCTGATGGGGATGATTGCTTTGGTTTGCTTTAATAAGCTCTGGAGCATGGGAAGTGATAGTGTGTCATTGATTTGGAGGAGCAGTTTAAAGGCAATGAACATTGTTACCATCTATAGAAAAAGGGAATGGCTGTACCGTCTTAGACTTGCAAGGAAAAGAACAGCTTTCAATTTCAACGAGTATATTAAGTGCTCTTTAGGTTAGTCTGCAATTTAGTAAGGCAACCCTGACTCCAGGTTCAATTATAAAGGCCACATTTTTCCTCAGAAGGAAGTTGAACACAAATAGGCAGCATTCACTGCTTACCGGTGGTAGCAGCAGCTGTATAGGAAGCACAGTGGCCACTAGAAGGTGCATTTTGCGTTTATTTTAAGCATGTCTTGCAACGAAAGACAATAGGTGGAGGTAAGTCTGTTTTCCTTCTGAAACTGTAAATTACATGAATAAAAAGAAAAAGAAAGAAATTGAAACATGAACAGACAAAGACTTTGTTTATTTATTGCCAGGAGAGACCCATTACGATTCAGTGCTGTGTTTCCATGGCATCCCAGAGGCATAAACAGAAAATACAGGCTAATGCATTCAGTTAGACAAAGATTTTAAAGTCTAATGCACAATCTAAATATATATCACATATGCCCACCATTTATTTATCTATGCTGTATATTGCAGTGAGACAGAGAACTTGCTAAGTATTCTAGGGCTCTAATCCATTTACATGCGTAACTCCTACACATGTCCAGTACTTCTGGGGGATATATGGGATATATGCAGACAGTGTTAGTTGGTTGCCTTTCAGATTCCTCTAATTTCTCTCCATACCATTCTTTGTTACTATTCTCATATCTGTAAGTATCTCTCTAGTATTTCTGGTTAGGAAGCCCAAAGCAAGTTCAAAGTTCCTGTCCTGAAGGAACTTTGGATTCTGCTTAATCCCTTCTTCCTGGTGGAAGAACATCCCTGCCTATTTGCTGAGTGTTTCTATTTGTGACTACAAATCCCAAAGCTTGTGCCATTTCTCCCTTGTTGGTTTATAAACATCCTTCTAAAGCTGAACAATATGTCTCAGCAAGATTATTCTTTCACCTTGCAACTCAGTTTAACTTCAGTGTGTAACAATTATAAAAGCTCATCTCGCAACCAAAATGTTATAAAAGGTGTGGAGATTACAGCATCTCCCCTTCCATCAGATTTCCACCTACTTCTGTGGAGTATGAGAAGAGCTATATAACGCTGCAAAAAGTCTGGAAGGGTATGCTAGAGTAAAAGGTTACCTTGGAGGGAGCATTTTAGGCTGCCTTACCTGTGCAAGGTCTTCTGATTTGTGAAACTGCCACCCAAGGGATGTGGCATAGGGCCCTTTGGTGCGTGAGTCATTTAAACCACTACTAGAGAGAGTCCTGTCAAATGCCACATAAGGCACTCCCTGGATTTGTCTGTTGTGCAGAAATGCTTTTCAAAGGGGCTATTCATTTGAATAAATGCCTTGGTTCATATCAATTATATGTAAGCATTTAAAGATTCTCTGGGTTTTGGTAAATATTTGTCAATGAAAAGGAATTTGCTAATTTCACAAATTTCGCAACAAAACATCTCTTCATGCCATTATTTTACTCTTTGTAAAATCTTGCAGCTACTACTCAGAAAGCAGTGGCACAATTAATTTGCAGATTGCATGAATGGTCAAGGCACAATCTGCAAGTAAACCACCATCTAAATATAATTTGTCCATGCCAATAACTCCCCTTGCATCTTGGTGTCACGGTGATCTGCTATACTGGGCTGTCAGATCTGAGACTGGGGAAAATTGAGACACACTCTAAACTGAAAATTGAGACACACTGTTTAGCTCAGGGCTTTATTCCTCCTCTGAGCCTGGAGGCCCTGGGGTCTTCAACCCTGAGACTAGCTGTGTCTTGGAGAGTGTGATGTGATCCATAAGGGTCAGGTGAACCCATGGGAGAATGGGAAGGTTTCTGGTGGAATTCTGCCTGTCTTTTGGTAAGAGTTTGCCAGTCATTAAATAAGCAGCAGCTTTGAATGAAAAGTCATTGTGTTAGAAATATCTCAACCACTAATATTTAATGGCCTTCTTAAACACTGATTTGCCATGCTATGGTAAAGTTATGAAAGAAGAGTTGAAGGTATTTTGTATAGAGTTTCTTATCTTTTCTGTTGAAAAGGGAAACTTCAGTTCCTTGGGAAAACATATCTTGGGTAGGAGTGAAATAACCCAGGGTGCTTTTCTAGGTAGCCCCTTTCTTGTGAGATTCATATGTTTGAGATGGGCAATGGAAGAGAAATTGGAGAATCACACAAAGGAGAAAAGGTGTTCATGGGGACTATCCCTGTAGTCCAAAGGATTTCTGTTTAAATCCTTGGCAAAGAAACATTGAAGTACATTTGTAAATGCTTTTTAGCATTCTTTTCTTGTATGAGACAAAAGAAGGGAATGAACTCAAGGGAAGACTAAGGGAAAAAATTAGAAAAGAGCAAGTGGCAGGGTAGGAGGGAACACAAATGGAGGAAGAGCAATGTAAAAGTTTTGTAAAAGTGGTGGAGGAGCCAAAAGAAGTAAAAAATCATCCACACTCTAAAACAGATCTTGCAATTCTTCTTCACCCTTCCTTCTGTGTACATATAACAGTGTCATAATTGAAACTCCTCTGGGCAGGGCTGGTCAGACTGAAAAATGTTATATTTAAACTAACTTTATTATAGGAAAAAAGAGTAACAGTTGTAAATAATTAAATAATTAAATAAGCATCCCATTATACGTATGATTTATTGGAACTGAAAAATACTTCTTCAGGATTTATTCAGAAGACTGTTTTGTCCATCTAGGAGGTACAACCTTAGGAGAAAACATTTCAGCATAAAGCATAACTTGCACATGGTGAAAAAAAGATTGCTCCTTCTGTAGCAGAATGTTACAGAAAAAAGTACGCTTGATAATTTTAGAAACCGGTTTATAATCCAGACTGACTTTATGATTTGTTTTGTAAGGTGCAAACTGTCTCCTTCTTAAGCTAACAGGATTTTGCTTTGCTCATCTCTTGCATAATCTACTGCTGGATCAAATGTGCTCTCATAAACATCCAAGACAATTCTACTGAAATCAATTCCATCTGTGTAACTTACATTGCAAGGTTAAAGTTACACAGTAAAAATAGCACAAAAAGTGATCTTGTACAATGACTTCCCCTGATATTTGTAACTTCAAGTGAGAACTGAGTTTAGTATTCTCTTTCTGGACAAAGTTGTCAAAGACAGTTCAGGAGAGAAGGCAGGAGCTTAAAACTAAAGCTATTGAGTTTTCGTGCAAAAGAAATGGAAGAGCTTCAAAAACAAGTTTCAGAGGAGTATCCAAGTTGCATCAGCATTTCCCTCTGGGCTCTCTGAAGTCTGATAAAGCTACATACTGCATTCCTGAAAGGTGAATACTCTCGCAGGACCAACAGGGCTGTTTTCTGGTTCCATGTTTACTTCCAAGGCTCTGGAATTAGGAGGTGCTAGCTCGATCTATTTAATACTTCTAACACAGCTACTCTTGCTGCTACTAATGTTACAGATAATGAAAATATTATCAGTTCACCTTGGACTTAATATTTGGGGATGTAATAAGACCTGGAAAAGCTGCTATGCAAGAGCAGAGGGAGGAATATCTGGGTCTGAAGAACAAATTTAGGTGGGGTATGAGGCAGACCCCAAGATTAAGTTAAGTGCCTAGGCCTCTTGCACTGGAGGTTGCTGGGTTTGAATGGGCTACTGCTGGTGGCTACAAATCTTGCCTGCCTTTTGCTTCATGTCTTGCAGTGAGAAACTGATTCTTCAGGGATAACCCCAACCTCTGTGGGTGCTAATCACCTCATCCCTTGGCCCAACCACTGCTGCCTGAATACAAAGTTCCTGTCTCATAATACCTCAGATAACACAGTTCCAGTTTTGCTGATAATTGTGAGTTTTGTATTTGCGGGAGTGAATTCATGTCAACTGCGTGAAGCCTTGAAGTGGATCTGGCTGTAATATTCCAAACTTCTTTTTACTTTAAAATATGAGAGCATTTGAGAAGGTCAATTTAATATTGATATGCAGAAGTGAAAAAGATGGTGATCCTGTGGCTTAATTTCTAGCTTCAAATGCACTGGTCTGGGTCTTATTAAAATTAGCTAGACATTTACATTTAAGACAATAGTTTTAATTTATTTAAAGTCAAAGTCACAATTTCAGCCCTCTGGAATAGAATCCAGATATGAACACATCACACATTTGTGATACAAAGAGAATACTTTTTACATTATTTTTATAACTTTTTAAAATGAGTGGGCAACAGAGAAGGAGATCAATAGGTTTCATGTTTTTATACTCTCTTAATTGTGATGACTATGCCATTTTCACTGTCTTTCAAAGAGAAATGAATTATTACTACCACCTGCTTATTATAACAACCTATGTATATTGGTTACTGTTTCAGATTGTGTTATGCACTGTTGGATACTTAAACACTCAATGACTAATATAAAATTTAACAGAAATTCTTGAGTTTTAAACTTCAACTTTTTTTTCTCCTGAGATCATTTTATATCGCATCTTGTTATTAAACATAACATTGCAATTTATGCCCCAAATCAGATGTTTAGATCAGATAAATCAAGGACAGTTATACAATATATTTAGATTAAAGAGGACATAAAATTATCCAATAATCTCGTGTTCTTATGCATTTCTCTTGTGTTCATATACAAGATGAGGCAGAAATATGAATGGTTGCTGATTCTCTGACTTTTCACATTTACATTACTTTTGGCTGGGACAGTGTTAAATTTCTTCACAATGATTAATGTGGAACTGTGTTTTTGATTTGTGCTGGAAACAGCTCTGATAACTTGGGAATGTTTTCATTACTGCTGATCAATGTTTACACAGCATGAATGCCTCTTCTGTGCCTCACTCCGCCAGCAAGGGGTTGGGGTTGTACACGTTGTTTAGAAGTGATGGAGCTGGGACAGCTGACCCCAGCTGAGATATTCCATACACCATGTGATGCCATGCTTGACAGAGAATGCTGAGGGGTGGAGGATAATGGGGACTGCTGATTGTCACAGCTAAATTTTTTAATCTTGCATCATTTGTTTCTCTAGGTTTTGTTTTGTTTCCTTCTCTTTCTCATACCCTCCTCTTCCCGCCTCCCTTTTGAAAAAATATTCATCTGTCTTTATCTCCACTCATGAGCATTTGAACTTTTACCCTTCTCTATCTTTTCCCATCACATGGAGGGGAAGAATGCCTGTGTGGTGCTCAGTTGTCTACTGAGATTAAACCACAACCGCAGCCTATGTATAGCATCTCATTTCTCAGTCCTCTGTTGAGTGAATAAGCTGGCTCCCTATTGTCAGAGACTGAAATAGTTCATGCCTCATGCATTAATATAAAGTTTTGATCATTATAACAAAAACTGTATGAAGAAGCTACTACCAAAGAAGCCTCCCTGAAGATACCTGACTGGGGCTTTAGATTGTAAGTTAAACCACTGAAATTAAATAATGGGAAAACCCATTCTTTAATCATCTCGGGCCTGGGAAAAAACAGACAAGGCTGAAGGAGAGGAATACATCCACAAGAAAGCCGAACACAGCAGAGACTCTTCCCTGTCTGAGTTTGGCGTGGGGGAGACCACAGCCTGGCAGAAGCCAGGTTTACACAGGCTGCCCCTCCCCGAAATGAGGCAGTGGGGAGGAGGTGTCGGGTGTAGCTCCGGTTAGAGGCAGTGAACCCCCACCCTCCCTGACACGAACCGGCCCAGCTGTGGAACCCCCAGCCCTGGGAAGGCCACATCCATGGGACATTCACCTGAGAGGCAGCTGAGGGGGGCCTTAATCCATCAAAGGCCTTTGAGGTGCCGCCCAGAGTCACTCCTGGAGCCTTGCACCACAGGACTGTAGGTGATGCAACAAGCCCAGAGTCTGCTGTAAGAGACAATGGCAAACTCCCCCCTCCAGGGAGGTGCCTGGGTTTTCCTACCTGGCCTGA
>VZTR01033922.1:159738-172952 GCA_013400775.1 Chaetops frenatus
GGGTGAAGGGCACAGAAAAAAAATAGAAACACATCCAGTATAATTGACTTATTATTTTCAAGTGCCAGGTAACTGTTGAACTATTTAAATTATTCTTTAATGCATTTCATGTGTGACCCTTGTTCCTGCAGGATTTTGTACTTACTTTGTGAAAGGTTCATTATTTGCTCCTAAAACAACTTCATGCTTCAGACAGTTTTGGGGCGGTTTATCCACAGTGTTTGACTTACTCCTGAGTACAAGACAGACAAAAAAGCTACATACACGAATTTCAATATTAATTCAATTAACTGTCTTGGAGTAAAGAATGTTGTATTGTCTCTGAGAATGAGCCATCTGTGAATGGAGTTACTTAATTATTAAAATGACACTGTCGTAAAGCCAAATATTCTATTTGGGTTTCTAGCTTGGAATTATTTGCAAAGTTTGATGAAAAAGCCCTTTTTACATATCTGCTTTTTGGTAATTTTTAAGCAACTAAATAGAAGGCAACCCAAAACATAACCAGTAACATTTTACTGACTTATTGCCTGCTGTTGACAGAATCCAATTTTTTTTAAAATTCATGTGGTAATACTGGACTTGAAGCTGCCTTTCTCAGCACTCTGCTTTTCACTCCATCTTATTTCTAGATATTTTTCAAGATGTGAAGATGGAAAAGAAAAGAAAAGAAGTAGTGGGTCATCTGGCCTTACATATGCTACCAACAGACTTCAAATACTTCCGTGGACTTCCATAGACTGTGGATATTGCAGTTCACAAGAACAGCCTGAAAAAAGAAAGGAAGTAGCAAAAAATCTTGCAGACTCTATTTCTTTTGCTGAAAATGTCAGGTATGACAACATCATTTTTTTTCTATTTCTGCTATTCTGTTATCGTATTATATCTTTACTGGTGAAGGAAAACTATCCCCAACAAAAGGGGAGTTGACAGCAGGAAAAATATCCTCAGAACACTATTCCTCTATTGAGAAAACAAAGTCAAATAATCCCTGATAACAGCCTTTACTTTGACTGCCACTTATAAGAAGAGAATAAATAAACTCTGCCAGCAGACTGTCAAATGGGTAGGAAGCATTGCATACAGGTGAGTAGCTTGTGACCACGTCTAAGTCAATACACAAATACAATTGTAGACAAAAAAATTAACAGTAAAACATTATGTAGAAGAGTGCACATCTGAATGTACCCAAGGCTGCATATGCCCAGTGTATGAGAATACTCTCAGCCATAGCAGGTAGCTATGATAGCTCTTCCAGGAAGTCATCTTGAAGAGCAGCAAGCACTACCCAGGAGTTCAGCACATACATTGAGTAAACATGAAAAGAGATCCCCATTTATTGTTTTATTCCTTGCTAAAGGCAGTAGTTCTAGTATGAGCATGAAATGTAATCATGAGACAAACTAGAAAAAGAACCCCTCTTTTGACACTCACTGACCTCCTCTCTTATCAGCAAACAAGTGTCATATCAAGACTCCTTACAACTCCCAAGACAACAATAACTATGCTGCTACACATTGGAAATACTACAGCTGAATAGAGTTGTCAAACAGCTATAGGACTGCTATCACCCAGCTGCACACAGGGAGAGAGGTGGTGCCACAGTTAAACTCCAGCTGGTGATTAAGTATCATGGAGCTGCCCCATCCCTCCCCATACACTGCAGTGGTGGGAAGAAGAATATGAAAAGAAAGGTAAGCCTCATGGGTTGAGATAAGAACAATTAAATAATTGAAACAAACAAACCCAACACAATAATAATAATGATAATAATATCAGTAATAATAATAGTAATAATAACGATAAAGCGGTAATGATGAAAATGATGTTAATCATCATTGTCGTCATCATCATCTTCATCAAGATGTAGCAGAATCCAAGAGAAACAAGTGATGAACAAAAAAATTGCTCACAACCCAGTGACGGATGCAGAGTGTGTTCCCCAATATCCCTTAGCCACCTTCCAGGCACCCCATCGTCTTTATATACCACATGTGACTTTCCATGGTATGGAACATACCTTTGGCAAATTCAGGTCATCTGGTCTTGGCTGTGTTCCCTCACAGGTTCCTGTGCAGTTCTTGCTAGCACAGCATGAGACAGTGGAAGGTCTGTAACTTAAAGCAAGGGCTACTTACAAAAAATACTATACAAAATTATCAGTGCTGTCGACATTATGCTTATACTAAACCCAAACCACATCACTGTACTACCTACTAGAAAGAAAATGGACTCTATCCCAGATGGAACCAGAACAGGTGGACAGTGAGAGAAATTCTAGCAGTGGTCTTGGCCATGGAGTCAAACTAGCTGTTGTTTCTTCACTATATGCACATTTGATTCCTAAGCTCCCAATGCCTATATAGCAATATAGAAAATGTCTACACATAAAAACCATATATATGTGTGTGTGTGTGTGTGTGTGTGTGTATATGCATACATTGCACATACATATAAATATCCCTTTGTGGGAAAACGCTGTTAGGTCTTGGGGAATAAGATTACTTTATAAGTGATACCTTTTAAAAAGGTGGTAGAAGTTTGTTAAAGACCCTCTGATCCACTGGAAGTAACTGACAGGCTATTTTGCTTGAATAATACATCAAGGTCTGAAACTAAATTCATGCTGATTATTCATGTGGATGCTTCCCAGGGTGATGAAACCCTGCAAACTCTGAGATGTGCCATTTCAATTGTGGTTGCCATGGGTATTATAATTTTGCTAGGCAGGTGAAAATAGAATAGTCACCTCCAAAAACATCAAAGGCAAAGTAGTAAAGAGAGCTATATCAGAGAATGCTGGTCCTCTAGGTGTCATGTATCTGCTTACATGGACATTTGTATTATCCATTTACCAATGTAGAGCATCCTGTGTTGATGGGCAGAACTTTCTTTATAATGGGAAATTGTCACCCTGTCACTCTTGATAAACTATGACTCCTGTAAGGACTGCCAATTCTGCATTGATAAAGAATTTTTTTGCCTAATATGGAAACCTTGTGTTCAGAAATCTGGGGTCTTTTCTGCTGGTGTGTGATGTCTCTCGCTATGAAACTGCAGGGGTGCCGGTCAGCCACCTCCCACATGTGCCCACGAAGCAGAAGCAGCACAGCATGGCATTTCAGATAGTATTTCCACATCTCCTCAGCATGACTAAAAAGACTGTTGACTCAAACCCTTTGCTGCTGAGCTTTCCAGATTCCTTCTAGCATTCCTTATATAGATTGTGATGTGTGAGATCTTCGGCGATGTGGGAACATGCTACTGGTAAGCCTTCTGGGATCAAGAGTCTCTAACTCTGTCTTCGATCTTTGATGGGTACACTTAGATCTGTTTACCATGGTTTGCATTGTTTCCCTATCTTTTCTTGAGGCCAGACTTTTGTATTTATAATTGAAGAAATGTTAGGGATTATTTTGTTTTTACATATGGGTTTCTCCAGAAGCTCTATTATGTTAATCAATATGTCCATGGTGATCTTCACATTGCATATATACCATCTTTGACTGCCCAGTTACTTGAACTCGTTTAAAACAACATCTTGCCCTTTTCTGAAAGACTAGATAAAAAAGGATGTTCTTAGTGGACACCAAAGATTTGGCTGTACCAGGTGCTTCCCTGTTGTCAAGGCACTCAAGAATGCATAGCTTTTGCAATCACAAAATTATTGAATATGTAAAGTCATCCTGTCTGATATCCTGCTCGATATCCTGCTCAAATCAAAACCAAATTTGAGGACAGATCAGGTGTCTCCACTGTTCCAGTCTAATTTAGACTATCTCCAAGGACATTCCAGTTGATTTGAGCAACATGTTCTGATGTTTGACCATCCTCACTGCGACTTTTTTTTTCTTGTATCTAATCAGAAATTCCCTTGATACAGATTTGTTCATGGCTTCTTATCCTTTCACTATGTACCTCTGAAAAAAGTCTAGCGCTATCAAAGTAGTCAAAGTCATCAGTTATCTGATTTCCCCCGTTCTTCTTTGTAAGCCTGGAAGAACTAGCTGTTTCTTCTGGTCTGCACCAAAGTTTGTCCTTGCCTCATCACAACCTACACAATGAGACTGCTGACAACTGAAACTGGTGGACTGAGTCCTTATTGCTGTGTCAGCTTCTGTAGTGCTAGATAGGACCATGTGAGCCCTCTCTCTCTAGGTGTCATTCTCTTCCAGTCCTTGTGTGTGGGTGTGGGTGTCTTTATCTGCAACTGTCATTCTGTCAACCTGTTCACTGTGTTCTGCTTTGGGCTACTCACTACAAGAAAGGCATCTAGGTGTTGGAGTCCAGGGAAGGACAAGGAAGATGGGCTAGAAAAGGATTAACGCACAGGTCTTACGGGAAGCAAGGGTTGTTTGGCCTGAGAAAAGAGGAAAGCTTGGAGAAGACATTATTGCTATCTTTCTAACTACCTGAAAGGAGATTGTAGTGAGAGGAAGGTCAGTGTCTTAACTAGCAATAAGCTGAGAGGAAATTGAATCAGGTTGCACCAGAGGTTTAGATTGGATAAGGAGAAACTTCTTCACTGAAAGGCATGTCAAGCATTGAAGCAGACTTCCCAGGGAAGTGATTGAGTCCCTAACCCCGAAGGCATTTAGTAACTGTGTAGATGAGGAACCTAGAAACATGGTTTAGTAGTGGGCCTGGCAGAATTAGGTTAATGGTTGGACTTGATGGTCTTAAAAGTATTTTCCAATGTAAATAATTCTATACTTATATTTATCATGGAGTGATAGGAAAAGTGTGTTCATTTGCATAAACGAAACAAGTAGAAGGTAGAGTAATACAAGTAGAAATAACTATATGAAATCTTATATGGACATGAATATTTTTGCTTCTGAAAGTAAGATAATTTAATGCCAAACTGCCTGGATACCTAAGGAATTCAATTGCTTCTCATGTCTCAAAGTTGATTTTATTCATTTTTCATTTTTACACTTATTAAAAAATCTAACATGCTCAGTTTTAACTGAACATCTTCAGAACTGTTATGTAATGATTAGCTCAATTTATTTTCTCACAAGTGTTACCATAATTTCTAAGCATAGGCAGAAACTTTGGTTTATAAATCCTGTTATTTTCTGTGAATTGGGATTAGCAGATGCAAAGAATACCTACTGTGGTTTAATTTTTTATTTTCATCATTGCTATCAGAATTTTATTTTGCATTAAAAAGCACCCCTACCCCCCCCGATTTCTAGCATTCTTAAGCACATAAAAAAGTCTTGAAACTGCAGCTTAATTTCATACATATCAAGTTCTCCATGTTTCTAGATCACTTCCTCAAGGAAACATATCCATCTTTCCATAACTATTTGTCTTCTGAAAAAAAGGTGATAGGAAAATGGAGTTCCATTGGCCTTTACTCAGTTCAAAAAATTGCTAAATATATGTATTTTGGTTCTAAAAGCATGAAAAGAAGTCTCAGCAGCTACAGGTGACATGTTCGATACCCAGTACTCTCTGATATTTTTTCCTGCATGGAGTACAGGTAGAAACAAAAAACAAATATAAAAGAAGGTATTGTTTACCTCATTGAGCTAGTCAGGTATTTTATGGTATTACTATCTGCTTAATGTAAGCTAGGCTTTAGTTCACTTATTTTTGGGGTTTTTTTCTGTTTCAGTGGTCTAATAAAGTAAATGAAAAATTGCCCTTGATTTTTTTAGGATTCTGGTACAAAGCATCTAAATGGAATAGAATGTTTCCACTTGAATTAATTTTGTATTTGTAAGTGAAATAATAGAATACGATCTACTGCTGCTCTGTATGAGATTCAGTGTAGCTGAGTGGTAGACAAAAAATTTAATAAAATATGGTACCCTTTTTATCAGCTACAGCAGAGAGCTTGCAAACTCACATTTTGGGCAAGCCATTGTCTGTACTTGTGTGGAGTTGCTTCTTGTGCAGCAAGGCTGAGGCTCAGCAGCAAGGAGCATTCCTCAGGAGCAGTGTTGCCCTTCATGCAGTAGGGAGGCAGTGCAGCCACCCATGCTGCACCTTTTCTATGGGCAGCGAGCTGTGGTAGCCATCAATCAGCTGTTTGTGAACTTTAAATGAGAAAAAGAGAGGAAGAAAAGCAGAGGTGGTGAAAAGACACAAGACCTTATAGCATGATTGTGAAAAGACTGTTGATTAGCAATTATACAGACAAGGTATTGTTACAGTGGAGGGCTAATTGTAATCTATGATATACTGTGCAAATCAAAGTCTTACAACGACATGAAAAACAGACTAATATGAATAGTACACTGACAACTTCCTGCTTCGTCTATCCCTTCCTATCTGTTTGTATGTCAGAGGTAAACAGGAATTTTCTGAACAGGACTTTCTGAGCAAACAGGAATCGTCCCATTTCCTTAGGGGCAATTCAGCTCCACTTAAACTTGCAGAATTCTAAAGTGGCTGCTAAGGGTACCCTCGTTGTTCTGCAACTTGTACTAAGAAAAAATTAAAACCGACTATTACGAGACACAAATTGAGGTTTTTCAATAGCTTCAGCCACTGATAAGGACAAGTGAAAACCTAGGACACAAGCCTTTTGCAGAAAACACCCTTTCTTTTGATTGAATGCCTTTTGAAATTGCCCTCATTATGGTGCAAGGTAACATGCAGTGCGGTTGCCTCTCAAAGTGACCCCGCTAGAGATTGCCACTTGTGAGAAAATCCATTGAAAAGTGGAGGCTGGATTAAATTGTCTAGTAGGTCAAATGGCACTAGTTAGAGAAATGAAGAGAGGTGCTTCAGTCCAACAATTCTCTGGGAAGTTAAGCAACAATAACAAATTCCATGAATACAAATGCACAAAGAATAGAGAAATGAAAAATTGCCAGAGGCGGGTGAGAAAGATCTCCAAATGCTTCCTCCTTGCAGGCTCCACTGAGTAGAAGCAGCTCTTCAATCCTTGAAGAATGATGAGATCTCAGAAAACAAACATGTCATGTGGACTGAAAACACCTACTTGGAGACCTTTAAAATGTTGATTTCATCTGTGGTGTCCCTGTATTATCCCACTATTGTCAAGGTTGTACTGCAGCCCACAAGTACAGCTTTTGAGTCACCCATCAGCAGTGAAGTCTGGCTGGTACCGTAGCGGTGTCAAGAAGAAGCCCTGTTCTCTCTGATCTGTCAAAGCCCAGAGATAGACTCAGCTCAACCTATGGGCAAGAAAAAAAAACAGATGAAGGAAACACATGGCTCCAGCATTATTGACTCTAGTCACTCTTGAATGGACAGTCATTTTGGTGTGCCTCCACACTCGGCAGAGATCAATGCATTCAACAATCAGCTTTCCCCTAAGCAGATGGCAGTTTTCCTCATTGACCAACAATGAGGACAAGGCACAGCACAAAGGCTATTTGCAGTAGTCAGTCAGGTAGGGGAGATGCACTGTTCTGAAATTTGTTTCTTTTCTGGGGTTTTCTCTGACGACTTTTCTGCTCATCATTTTTTATTTCAGAATACAAGGACCAATCAGTCATCTGTGTGCTATTCCTTTTAGCTGAACAGTACTTGGAAGTCAACACTCACTGCAGGTTACAGAGTGAAACAAAAAATGGAAACAGTGAGCTGCAGGTTATTTACAGATTGCTGCTGAGCAGATTTAATCACAGACCTCTGTAACTCCATCATCATTTCCCTTGATGAGAGCATCGCAGACTTAAATTTTGTAGAGGAGGTGGAAAATAGACATAATACATGTATAACAGTAACAGACTTTTCTGCTATGACCAGAAGAGGCACTATATTGGGGCCAATACATTACATCAACTTTTGTGTTGTATCTGAGACTCTTAATGTCCATTAAAATTCCCCTGGCATTTCCCTGAGAAGGTAACCAAGCCCTTCAAAGAAACTTTCATATTTAGACGTATTGAGAAGGCAGGAAACACCATAATAATCTTGCTTAGTTGCTTCCTTGTGAATTCTTTTAATGTATGAAACATTTAAAGAACAGCTGTATATACCTTGGAGTTCAGTGAAAGTGCCAGGTTATCTGTGTGTCTGTCATGGATCCTAAAAAGGTTTCTAATGATGAAAATCAATTATCTGGGAAAATTATCTTCAGTGTACCTCCACTCCTTTTGGAACTGAATTTACCTTCAGGTTTGGATAATAGCATCTGTGATCCCATCTATGACAGGTTTTTTTTTAATTGAGAGAGGTAAATTAGTAATGATCAGAAAATCTGGAAAACAAATGCAAAGTGGCTGAAGAACAACTGTTGCAGATCGCAGTTTGGGCTGGTAAAGGTCCCAGTACATGTGTGTATCTTTTTCATTTTACTGGTGTAATATAGCACAACAGTAATTGGACTCAAACAATCTAGTTTAGTCTTTGATCTTTCAGTTAAAACTGAACAATATTTTAGAAATAAACATGTAATTATTATTATGTTCTGTTCTGTTTTCACAATATCTCACCTTTCAAAACCCCACTGCTGCTGCTGTCTGTTGGGTTTGCATGGCAAGTAGTAAAGGAGCTGCAGGTGAAGTGCTGCCAGAACTTTCCCCCATGTCCTACAGAGCCAACACCAGCCAGCTCTAGGGTAGAACCACCACTGGCCAAGGCTGAGCCCATCAGTGAGTGAGGTAGCGGTTCTGGGATAATGCATTTAGGAAGGTGGAGAAAACCTGCAGTGGAGTAGCAGCCAGAGAGAGAAAGGAGAATGTATGAGAGAAACCACCTGCAGACATCCAGACTGGTGGAGAGGGAGTGGGAGAAAACTCTCCATGTGCCAGAGCAGAGAGTCCCCTGCAGCCTAAAGATCAGCGTTAGGCAGACTGTCCCTCTGCAGCCCATGGAGGTCCACAGTGGAGAACAAACTCACTTGCAGCCCATGGAGGACCCCAGGTCAAAGCAGGTGACTGCTGGAAGAAGGCTCTGATTTTGTAGAGAGAAGAGCCTGACATGACTTGTAGACCCATGGAAAGAGGAGCACAGGTTTTCTGGTGGAACTCATGACTCCTTTGAGAGACTCATGCTGGAGCAGTCTTCCTGAAGGAATGCATCCCATGGACAGGACTCATGCTGGAGCAATTCATGAAGACCTCCAGCCCATGGGAAGGAGAAGGACCCCTGTTGGCAAAGTTAATGGAGAACTGCCTCCTGTGGGCAGAACTGCGTCCTGGAGCAGAGGAAAAGCATGAAAAGGAAGGAGCAGGAGATGAACTGTGTGTATGGTGAACTGACCACAACCCTTGTTTCCCATCCCCTTGTACTGTTGGAGGGTGAGAGGTAGCAAAAATTGTGGGTGAAATTGAGTCCAGAAGAAAGGGAAGAATGAGAAGATGTTTTAAGATTTGATTATATTTCCCATTTCTGTACTCTATTTTTTTTTTTTTTTGTAACAAAGAAACTAACATCCCTGAATCAAGTTTCTTTTTCCAGTGGCAGTTGCTGGTGAGAGATCTCTCCCTGTCCTTTCCTCAACTCACAAGCCTTTGGTTGTATTTTCTCTGCCCTGCCTGGTGGAGTAGAGGGAGAATAGAGGTGCTTTGGTAGGCAGCTGGCATCTAACCAGAGTCAATCCACCATTCTGTACTTCTGTGAACTGTTTTAGTTTTCTAGGTATTTCTACCTAAAACTGTACACCATTACATTTAAGGCCACTGACCATATATGTATTTTATGCTTATGTGTTTTGTCCACTTCTTTTTATTCACTCTTCTACCAGAATCATAGAATCACAAAAGAGTTAGGGTTGCAAGGGACCTCTGGAAATCATCTAGTCTAACTGCCCTGCTAAGACAGGATCACCTCAAACAGGTTACACAGGAGAGTGTCCAGTCTGTGCTTTTCCAGGCCTTTGTCTCCTATTACTATCTATATTTGTCTTCTCTCTTATTTGTTTTTGTACATCTCCCCATGCTTGCAACACATTCAAATTTAAGGCAAAAGTGCCTTTTGTGACTTTCATACCTTGGGTTTTTTATTAACCTTTCATATTCTGATTTCCCTCAGTGTNCAAAGCAGGTGACTGCTGGAAGAAGGCTCTGATTTTGTAGAGAGAAGAGCCTGACATGACTTGTAGACCCATGGAAAGAGGAGCACAGGTTTTCTGGTGGAACTCATGACTCCTTTGAGAGACTCATGCTGGAGCAGTCTTCCTGAAGGAATGCATCCCATGGACAGGACTCATGCTGGAGCAATTCATGAAGACCTCCAGCCCATGGGAAGGAGAAGGACCCCTGTTGGCAAAGTTAATGGAGAACTGCCTCCTGTGGGCAGAACTGCGTCCTGGAGCAGAGGAAAAGCATGAAAAGGAAGGAGCAGGAGATGAACTGTGTGTATGGTGAACTGACCACAACCCTTGTTTCCCATCCCCTTGTACTGTTGGAGGGTGAGAGGTAGCAAAAATTGTGGGTGAAATTGAGTCCAGAAGAAAGGGAAGAATGAGAAGATGTTTTAAGATTTGATTATATTTCCCATTTCTGTACTCTTTTTTTTTTTTTTTTTGTAACAAAGAAACTAACATCCCTGAATCAAGTTTCTTTTTCCAGTGGCAGTTGCTGGTGAGAGATCTCTCCCTGTCCTTTCCTCAACTCACAAGCCTTTGGTTGTATTTTCTCTGCCCTGCCTGGTGGAGTAGAGGGAGAATAGAGGTGCTTTGGTAGGCAGCTGGCATCTAACCAGAGTCAATCCACCATTCTGTACTTCTGTGAACTGTTTTAGTTTTCTAGGTATTTCTACCTAAAACTGTACACCATTACATTTAAGGCCACTGACCATATATGTATTTTATGCTTATGTGTTTTGTCCACTTCTTTTTATTCACTCTTCTACCAGAATCATAGAATCACAAAAGAGTTAGGGTTGCAAGGGACCTCTGGAAATCATCTAGTCTAACTGCCCTGCTAAGACAGGATCACCTCAAACAGGTTACACAGGAGAGTGTCCAGTCTGTGCTTTTCCAGGCCTTTGTCTCCTATTACTATCTATATTTGTCTTCTCTCTTATTTGTTTTTGTACATCTCCCCATGCTTGCAACACATTCAAATTTAAGGCAAAAGTGCCTTTTGTGACTTTCATACCTTGGGTTTTTTATTAACCTTTCATATTCTGATTTCCCTCAGTGTTATGTTATTTGGGTAAGCACCCAAAGAAGAAATCCTGTAGGTTTCAACAGGAGAAGCAAACATTTCCATAGGTTTTCAGGCAATAAACTCACCTTTAAGGATATCTATTTAGGTTCAGATAACTAATCCATAAGACCTCAGGTACACTGTAGGATTTTTTTTTTTATTTTATTGTACTGTTTATAACCCTCAGTATGGAAATTGCCTGAACTGCTGGAGTGGAAGTTTCAGGAATTGTTCTGTGGAATTTTCCAGCTCATGACAACTGAAAATGGCCATCACAACCCACTGCATTTCAAACAATTTCATCATTACCAGTTGAAGTTTCTTCTGTGTTGTTATTAAAGATTAATGTAGCTGCCAAAAAGTATTTATATGCTTTATTTCCTCTGATGTTAAAATAAGACCATCTATCAGTCTGTCAGCTTATGTGAAAACCAGAATAAAACCTAATCTGGAAAACTCCACATGTAGCTTCCTAAGTGTCAGCCATGTGGGTTATGATGACTAATTTCTAAGAAAGGGCCTCTGATGTCCAGTGTGACTTGTTGTAGCCTGTGTTAACAGGAATGGTGACTGAAAATTTGTACCAAATGTGAGCCTGAAATAATAATTGTGGACTAAAAATGTCTTATTCCAATAAACTATATCAAATTAGAAAATTATGTTATTTTAGGCATCCAATGTGTGTCTTTTTGACTTGATTTTAATATTAGTTTTGGTGTCATAGCTGCTAAACCTTTACATCACAAGCACTATTAAATGTGGGCAAAAAAAATTCTACGAAAAGATACAACTATTTTAGGTCCAACTATTTTATTTTTACAGAGCATTTCAGCAGGACTTAACCAGTGCTATGTCTACATCTACTATAAGAAAGAAATGAAGCTATGAATTATAAAAAACCAGTTTTGTGTTGTTGGTGTTTGGTGCTTTATGGCTTCCTGTCTGTCTAATTCTCTGTCTACTTCAAAGAATTTCAGGTAGCAGTAGGATACCATATCCAACAGTAAATAGATAAAGGCTTTGAAATGGCTTAATATACATCTGGCAGTAGTATCAGGTATCTAACTTATTGGCAGGTATTGTACTTGGCACACAACACCATGATTATCCACTTAAATAAGGCAGCAGGCTCAATCTGGTAAAATTCCGCCAGTGTTGCTGTTATAAAGCACCGATTTGCTTGAAGTCTTGCTATAGGGGCATTTTTATTTGTTGTCTTTTTGGGTTACATTATTATGAGCTTCTCCTTTTGCATTTCTGCCATGCATTTCAGTGAACGTACTACTGTTTGTATGGGACTTCTTTAAGGAAGAACACTGCCCTGCATGGAATATGATTGTTCATGTGAGATGAGGAGTCCCATTAGTGATGAGTATGTGAAAGCCTTACATCAATTCAGCCACCACTTGGAGTAGTGCTGGATAACAGAAATCCTTTCTTACTGGAACATCAGGATTTCAGATTTTCCATGTTAAGAGCACAACCTTACAACTGTCCACTAAGAGATCAGAGATACCAGTCTTATCTTTGATACCCATAGCAATCAATGATTATTCATTTCAGCTAAATATGTCCTCTCTAGTAATCTTGTTTTTTGCCATTTTCTGAAATTCCTCCAGCACCAAATTTAAGCCATATCAAACTTGGTAGTAACAAGGATTCTCCAACTGTACCTTCAGCACTCTTATAGCACTTGAAGTGGCCAAGGCCATCCTAGTCTCTAAATTATCCTTAAGCATTTATTTCCACATTCTCTTTCTCTTAATATTCCCAGAGATACTAAGGTGTAAGCAAGCTTCATAGCAGAAGCACTGGAGAGAGCTTGAGCTAATTGTTCTACAGAAGATATTTTGGGACTTCAGTGGACCATAAATTGTGATCTTCTATATTATTAACAGACTGACAATTCCGCACTGAGGGATCTTAAAGGCTTTGTCAAGTTAAATTTAGTAATTTTTATGGGTAAAATCTGTAAGTCTTGCAGTGCAATATGTATACACAGATTTCAGTTTATTCTGAAAATTTACTCAAGCAAAAAAATGCCGTTTTGTTCAAGTAGAATAAACTGTAGATGGCAATTGTAAACCTTTGGGGGTTTGTGTGGGTGTTGGTTGTTTGTTTCTTTTTTTT
>VZTR01033922.1:172957-193178 GCA_013400775.1 Chaetops frenatus
TGTTTTTTTTTTTTTTTTTTTTTTTTTTTTTTTGAGATAATTCCAGGTATCTGCAATCAGGGCACCCAGTAGTGTTATTTTATTTTTATGCAGGAACACATACAGAGAGAATCCAGAGTCATTAGAATTGCTAGCATAAGAAAGAATAAAACTTTATATACTAAATATTGCCTCTCCTGGAGGCCTACTTTGCAATAAACACTATCTACTTTTAGTCATCAAAGTGATTTTTAGGAAATAAATGGTTGAAAAGCTACTTTAAAAAGTGATAGGTCTGGCCACAACAGTTTTGAGGTGAGAAGTTGTAATAATTTTGCTACAATGTGTACCTAGCAAAGAGGAAAGCCTTATTTTTTCATGTCCTACCTCAATAATATGCTCTATTAAGGCTCATTTTATCTCCCATTATTCGCTAGATATTTTGGATGGGTCACTTCTTGGTAAGCTGGTTATAAAAGAAAGAAATCTATGTAGGGAAGAAATGTCTTTTCTTTTTTCTTGCTATCTCTGCATGGTCTTATGTATCTTATAAGTTTTTTTCTGTTCCTGTAAAAAACCGGAAACTTAAGAAGGGATTCCATCAATCCATATAAAAGTTTTTCCTCCTGACTCCCAATGACAGTCAGTGGCTGATTTTCTGCAACCCACAAGTGAGGAGTAACTTTGGCCACTATCTGGAAACCATACGTGTCAGAGAAACCCAAAAAGTCAGCCAATCTCTAGGAGATGAGAGTTAACACATATTTCAAAGTACATACATATGCATTTAACTGACATAAGATGCTTGATGTGTTTTTTGTTTTTCCTGCAAGGAGTTCCTGTGTGTAGGAAAATTGTAGTTACTGTAATTTGAAAGCAACAAAAATTTGATATGATTAGATAAAAGGGAACAAGTGCATCATTATTATTCTGGTAGGTCTAATTGGTCTTATATAGTAGGATGAAAATTTATTTACTTACATTGTTTTAAAAGCAAGGGTCCATATAGAAATATAATTCAACTTGGTGTGTTGTTAATCAGGTGTTTTGTTGGCCTAAGCTGAGAATCCTCCCTGCAACTTTGTGCTTTTTTTATACCATTACTGATTATTCTTTAAATCTCTGCTTGAGTGCTTATGCATTGAAATTTCACATTGAAGCTTCACACTCATGTCAGTCTATTAAGCTATAGCTTTGGAGTTACTGTATAATAGATAAGATCAGAGTCAGTCTAAAAATATATCTCAGTAAATGGAGAAATATACTAGCTCTGAACAGGTGATTTTCAAATATTTTCATTAAAACATAGTCAAAGGTAGTCTTAGACAGTATTATATCCTGCTGCTTAATATTAGCTCCAAAGGTAATATGCCTCAACTGGTTTATTTGCCTTTCTCTCTGTCATCTCTCTCTCCCCCCTGCTGAAAAAACAGGGCATGGTCTGTTTTTGGCCCTAGTTACAAGTGCATGGCAATACTCCCACCAGGAAGGGTACCTGCTTCCATTTCCTCTGGGGAAATGTTGGGCTCACCTGCTCTTGTATTCAAAGCAATCCCTTCCTCATGTTGCCACCTGGAAGTTATTTGGGAAGTGAACGTTTTGTGAGGCTACAGGGAGGTGCCAACCATTAATTAGTATGGATAAGCTTTCTTCTTTAGCAGTAGCCTAAGTAACCAGGTTGGATCATGGGCTCTGCTGCTGTCTTTGCTACGGTCCTGTCTCTCTAGTGATAGGTAAAGTTGAGATTCAAGCACATTTTCTTCAAAAGAAACCATAGACCTGATTTTCAAATTCCAAGCGGTGTTTTACATCCACTTGTAATGTGGTACATAGAGGAATCACTTATTAGATTATATTTGTGTTCGGTTTACATTTCTTCCTTCCATTGCAATCTTTTTATGCATATTGATTACTTTGTGGGTCATAAAATTTGGTGGAAATTGAATGTAACAAGTTAGTCAGGGAAAAAAGGTGAACCAAAATTCTTTCAGAGAAGTTCATAATACTTGGAAGTGTGCATAGTAAAGTTTTTAATTAATTGTTCATTTCAAAGAAGATAGGGAAGATAACATTGCAAAAGCTGAGGACGTATTTCAAGTACATTAGGCTATAATAACAACTCCTTTTAATACTAGAGCTTTTGAAATTAACCAGTGAGCTAATATTTAACAATTTCAGTAGAAGTATGAAAAATAGGCTATCACCAGAAGAATGTAATCAAAGATCCATTAAATGCAGTCCACACTGAGTCTTTATGCAAGAAACAATCTGAAATAACAACAGAAAGTTTTGACTAAGAACTGCCAGATTTGATCTACTGCCAGCAGTAACTTTCAGTGAGTAACACAAACCTCAGCTTGTGGCTTGAAAATTTATTTACATGTGTTTTGACTACTTTGTAGGTGTGTGCGGGTGTGCTGCCATGGATCTTGGAAACAGCATGCAAATAGATACAGATTAAAAGTAGGGACATTTTTCATGAAGTAGCAGGCTGGTTTCTCATTTTTTTTCAATAACAGGTGTCTTCAGTCTTTAATGATATTTCATTGACAGCCAAGTATCCTCATTTTAAAGCACATGTTCAAGAGAGAGAAGGTACATGAAAGCTCATTCTTCCTCTTTCTTACTTGTGGGAGATTTTAATTCAGTTTGCAATGACAACAGTCTTATTTCGTAGAACAAGTCGCTCTTCTACTTATTTTCTTAGAAATAAAGAATTAGATCTATTTTCTTTTTAGATTAACAGATGTACACATGCAATTCTGAAGCAGAAAAGAGGAGATATCATCACATAAGAGTAAACAAAAATGCCACAGACCAGAGATTCTCACCAGGAATAAGGAATGTGTGTTATGTATTAAGAAAAGTACTAAGATTGGAACTGCAAATTAGCAATTCTATTTGAGACAAGAAGGTTTTGTGGGGTTTTTTTTGGGTGAAGGAACAAAATGTCAGATACTTTGCAGAGGTAAAGAAAACAGCCTAAAAAAGTCCACTGATGTCAATATGGAGCTTGTGAACCAGTGCAGAAATGTATAGGAAATATTGGGTCAGATTTTGGTCGTCCTGCTATCATTCATGTTTCTACAAAAAAATCTGTGCAAATTCTACTTACCGTATAGAGTAATTATACAATTAAAAAACTAGGATGTAATAACCTTCCAAGTATTTAAGATTGGTGTTTACATTTCTATTGACCTGTTGGTCTTAATGTTTCATTTGTGTTTTAATATATGTAAAATAAGAGATCTAAAGTAATTCCATTATGGGAATTTTTTCTCTGCAGCAAGACAATTCACAGGTCTACCATATCATTATTTTCCTTATAACTGGTTTTTTCTTAACATAATTTTTTATTATAAGCATAACTTGAAAGGGAAAAAAGAACCTAGAGGAAAAAACCCCAAACATTTTCAGGAGGGAATTTTAAAATTTTCACTTTAAGTCAGCTCCCCAACTCCTATACACCTTCACAGGCCCATTTACATCTTCTGAATATTTTCCCATGAATTTGAAGTTGGTGCAAGTCTAGAGCTAAAAATATGTAAAGCTTATCATGTGAAGAGCCAGCTGTCTGTAGAATGAATGACCATGGACAAGAGGCTGCAGTTGCTAATTTATTTCATTAGTAAAAAGAAAGAAATGACAACATCTAATCAACTAAAAAATTCTCACTAGTACAGAGCCATGCATTATACCAAACACCTGATCTCAATTACTTGTGTTGATATTCATCACTAGGAATAAATATTTTAAGGATGAAAAACAAATGGCTATTTTATGAAGGAAATAAAATATATTCAAGGATTAATAATGATGATAAGGATGTAAGACAAAAAGTAAAAATATTTCGTTGATGTGTGGAATAAGGTCTTCTAATGCTAGCATGGTTAGAGTCACTTGACAAACTACTGTAAATTATTTCTCTCCTTTTACCACCAGCTGTTTTTGAGGTTAACAGTGTGAACCGTGCCCATTGTGCTGTTAGGCTTCAATGTAGCGAGTCTTGAATGCAGTGCATCTTTAGAATTTCAGCACAAAAAAACCCCTTATTCAACAGTGGCCAGAATGTCCTTTTCCTAAGTATTCTACTCTTGTGAATACACAAAGAAAATGTGTGTTTTTTACTTGCAAATCGCTTCAGCAATGTACCCAAGCTTTATAAGTATGAGCATCCCCTGTCATGTTTTGCTGCTCACTCTGTTGTTATATTCTTAACAAAGGAATAGATTGCAAATTGCAGTCTTCTAGGCGATCTAAGAGAAATCAACTCTGAATACTACGTAAAATACAAGTTAAAGAAACCACACCTAAAATTTCTAATAAAAGCTTCAAGTACAGTTCAGAAAAAGAGTATTTTCAATAAATTTCACAGACTAAATGAATTATGCAGCGCACACCTGCCTCTCAGAATTAATTCTCATGTTACAGTGAGCTTGGAAAATTGTTATTTCTTGACCTATAAGGAGGTTAAAACACTTTCACTGGAAATCGATTCACTTTAAAGTATTTAGCACTGTTCGTATTTTGTAGAAGTATATATGACAGGGTGAGTTTCAATTGGTACTTTATATAGCAGTTGTGGGAAACCCATCATACACAAAAAGAAATGTGAATGAGTGTTCAACAAGATAGATAATTTCATTATTTTTCTTCTAAAATGCTCACTGAAAGAAGAGCAGAGACGTACAGATGTGCCTTACGCCTTGTGCTGGTGTACATGACTACTTCATATACTGAATGAAAGTGGTCATTGAAAAAGAAGTCTGTTATTAACCTCTATTCTTAACCTCCATTATTATTGTTCTTTACATAAACACGACTTTCAACATAATCAAATACTGATACATGCTACAAAACATCTTTATTCTTTACGCCATAGTTTCAGCTGAAATCATGTTTGTGTATCACTGATAAGCCTCAGACTCAGAATAAAGACTGGGGAAAATGGATAAAAAAATTTTGACTAGTCCTTTTCCTCAGGCAGGGACACTAAACTTGCAACATTCTTGACAAATACTTGCCTAACCTTACTTTCCATTGAAAGAAACGACCATTTGTGTAGTGGCATTATTGATGGTATTATTCAAAGGCAGAGAAAATTAACTGTCACAAGCAGATGCAAAAGTGAAATACATAAATCCTCTGCAATGATGCCCCTTACAGAAGGTGAATCACAAGCTCAATTACACCCCCACAGCTGTACACTTTACAAAAAAGAAGTAACTGTTGCTTTTTTTTTGGGAGAGTAAGGGTAACGACAAAAGAGCCCTGACATACAAACTTTGCTCATGTCACAAACAGTGTTAATGCTAATGTCTGATTCCATGGCTAAGTTTACATGAATTAGCATTTTGACACAATTCAAAATTTGACTAGTTTTCTCAGAGAAGCTATGGACTCTGTCTTTGGAGATTTTTAAATCTTGACTTGAGCAGGGCAAAGCTCTGGAAAGCTTGGTCTTGATTCATTACTGAATCTGGTCTGGGCAGGTGGTTGAGTTTAAAGGCCTTTCTTCCGATTTTACTGATTACCTGATCAGGAGACTGGAGAAGATTGTACTGAGACCCTGGCATCTGTGCTGAGTGCTGGTTGGAGATTTTACTTCAGATCATATTTAGTCCTGTCTGCTGGACCAAATTTTGCTATCAGAGATATGTTTGAGGATGTGTAAAGCTCTACAGGAGACTGAGTGCGTTCAGTGAGGGCCCTTATCACAGGATCAGTGCTAGCGTCCTCCAGAAGTAAGCATTTTCACATGTATCCAAAGTGAAACAGTACAGTCACTAGCTGCATAAAGAGATTTATTTCAGAATAACATTTCTCATCTGAAACAAAGTACTATAGTAGGCACAAACCATATATATGAAAATAGATTTGAAAATTTGGCACTTAGTACCCCAGTGATCTTAGGCTGTCTTCCTTACTCTTCCAGTAGTGGTCTTGTGAAAGTCTTCATCTCAGCCTAAGGAGTACTGTATAATAGGAGGTAGGTTTCTTGAAAGGACAAGTGGTTTACTAAGCTCTGGGTCTGATGCAGTAAGATTTATCTGGAAAATTATGCACTGGCTATAATTCAGCTTTAGCTGGTACTTTATTGAGGTGGTTTTGTTATTATTTGTTATCAAGAAGAGAGGGAGGAAACTCAAAATTATATCATGGAACTCTACTTTATTGCAGTATTTACCTGTTCTTCCATTTGTACCTGTAATTTTCTTGTCGTTCTTCCTCAGCCCCGAACGCTGACTGACAGGAAAATTTTTGTTACTCTAGTATCACTTAAATAGTTTTCTGAACACTTAGAAATGAAGTGATAATCATCCATCCTTCTCATGTACTGCTGAAATATCTGAAATATAATCGAGTATAAAAGAGAAAAAATTTTCCCTACACTAGGAAAAGAGTCAGGAAAATCTTTCCTACAAAGAGCAGTCTTGCTTTGAAACCTAGAGGAATAAAGCCAGAGACTGTTTGAACTTTCCCTTGGTAGAGGAGTGATTGTATACAGCAGCAGAGATTTGACAATATCTTGTAGCAAAGGATCAAGATAATCCTGCATCTGTTCTTTGAAATTTGACTCAACTATTTTTATCTCTTGCTTATGCTCCCATTCAAATTTTTTAGTGTGAGACAGTTTCTAACTTTAGCTGGGGACATTGCAGTCATTAAAACAGGCCTCTTGTCTGACATAAATTAACTAAATCCACCTGACTTTTTCTGTGGCAGATCCAGAGACACCAGAAAACTCCATGTCTGCTCTAAAGCCATTCATTACATAAGGATGGGGAAAAAAACCAAACAAAAAAGAGAAGTATTGAGGTGGAAAGAGGTTTCAGATGCCAGAGAAATTACAGCTATACCTACCACATGATGGTTCTAAAGCAAATACATTTCTCCAAGGAGAAGGCAAATTTTGGAAACCTACTCAATGTAGTCAACCCTTAGTGGGCCTGTATTTTTGCACATGAGCCTGAATAGCATAAATACATGTGAACACATATATAAATAATATGCAGGGAACAAACAAAAACCAATAGCAATACTTGCAGTGGTGGATTGACACTAGCTGGATGTCAGGTACCCACTAAAGTGTGTCTAACTCTGCTCTCCTGCACTGGACATGGGAGAGAAAATATAATTAAAGGCTTGTGGGCTGAGATAAAGGCAGGGAGAGATCACTCAGCAATTGCTGTAGTGGATAAAACAGACCTGGGGAAATTAGTTTACTGTTAATCAACTCAGAGCAGAGTAACAACAAAACCAAATTTTAAAATACCTTCCTCGTACCTCTCCCTCTTTCCCAGGCTCAACTTCAACTCCCAGATTCTCCAGCTCTCCTCCATCAACAGCACATGTGAAGGACAATGGGGGTTGTGGTTGGCTCATCACATATTTCAGCTTCCTTCTCACACTATTTCCTGTTCCAGCATGGCATCTGTTTCATGACAGAGAGTTTTCCATTAACTTCCCTAGCATCAGTCCTTCCCATGGGCTGTAGTTCTTCATTAACTGCTCCGGTGTGGGTCTCGTCCCTGGGATGTGGTCCTTCAGTAACAGACTTCTCTGGTATAGGATCCCCAGTGAGTCACACGTCCCGACAGCAAAACTGCTCAACAGCATGGGCTCCTCTCTCCACAGAGCCACAGGTCCTCTCAGAAGCCTGCTCCAGCACGGGCTCCTGTCTACAGGGGATCCCAGTGTCCTTCTGCCATCTACCTGTCTGGCATTGGGTGCTCTGTGGGCCGCGGGGGCACAGCTGCCTCGGCATGGCCTTCACCACCGGCTGCAGGGCAATGGCTGCTCCGGCACCTGGAGCACCTCCGGCTTCCTTCTGCACTGACCTGAGTCTCCACAGGGCTGCTTCTCTGCGTGTGCTCACTCATCTGTCCTGTTGAAATTGCACAGGGTTTTTCCCCCCTCTTTAAATGCATTGTCCCAGAGGTACTTTCATTGCCAGGGATGGGCTCAGCCTTGGCCAGTGGTGGGTGCCTCTTGGAGCCAGATGGCACTGGCTCTGTCGGACACTGGCATAGCTTCTGACAGCTACTTAGAGCAGCCACCTCTAAAGCACCCCTTCTTTTTAAACCTTGCCATGCAAACCCAATACACTTTCACGGAGCATGTGCCTTGTAGTCAAGAACAAAGGGGAATATGTCAGAATATAAAGAGTGGGTTTCTGTTTCTTGTGCCATCTCTGAAAAGGTGTATTTCCCTGCCAAACTGTGTCAGATTGCCTCTGAAAGTAATTCAGAAAAAAGCAAATCATTAGTCTGCCTACTGTGGTTTCTCAAAAGCAGCATTTGCTTTCTAAAATTTTTTCTTCTCTTGAAGGCCAATTTGTTTTTACTCCTTCCTTGTGTATCAGCTTTGGAAACATTACATTCTATTGAAAGACATCTCCAGAGACATATACACCTGCTTTTTTTTTTTTCTATAAAGCAGGTAGTATTTTAAATTTAATTTTTTTAATGGCAATTTATAATTTCCTGGGAAATCTTCTTTTTCTTTGTAAATAATGTGTGCTAGACAGTTGCAACATTGTCATATGAAGTGAGCTGCTGGTAATTTGGATGGCTCACTGGTAGCTTCCTAAGACAAAGATCTCTTAATAAACTTAATGGCTTTGAGTCATTACCATGATGATTGAAAACCGATATATATTTCTCCCAATCTAAAAGAGCCATAATAAAACTCCTCTTTGATCCCCGGTCCAAGACTCTTAGTCTTCCAAGTTACTTGACAATTTGAGCATTTTACTATGAAGTTTAGGTGTTTCAGTGTTTCCCTAAACACTGGCAAACACAGAAACGGAAGACAAGATTCAGCACTGGGAACTGCTTCTGAGGAGGTGGCTCAAAGGCCTGTTTTCAACTTAGAGGAACAATCACTCTGACCTTGTGCTTTTGAATGCATCTATAACTTTAGTGGGATGTATACATACTTGAAATATACAAGTATTGAAGATCCATGATGAACAGGATCTGAAGTGATGAATCATAAATTAATTGTGGCATTTTTAACCTTTTTGAACAACTACTTTGTGGTATTGATTACTTTGGATATTTGTTCCTATCCCATAATATTTATAACGTTTATTCTGTGGCCAGTGACAAATGGTCTGGTCAACCACCTTATTCTTGATGATTTTGGGTGCAATTTCTGTTTAAAGGATGCAGGTAATTTAGTTCCTTAACATCTGTCTTCAAAGAGATTAATTCTCCTTTAATTTGTTCCATATCATTTGTGGCTAGAGAAAGCATGGTATATGTTCAAAACCTTTGGGAAACATTGAATAGTGTACATATAGTACCAGCAGTTTTGGAAGGTACATAAAACTACCAGCAAGGAAATAGAATTACTTTTAATAGCCATTGGATTAAAATACTGTGTTACATTTAGGATATGGTTTTGATTGAATTTACTTTAGTTTTAACTACTCTTCACTCAGTTGATTTATTACCAAGTTAGACTCACAGAAATGAAAGAAGGAATCAAATTCTTATAGATGACTAAATATTGTTGTTGTTCTCCATGGGAAGCATAAAGGAATACTGTTTCCAGAGTTGATGTGTTGCTAGGCTTTGAACTTAATACCACTTAGATGAAATTTTAATTGTAAACTTAGGAATACAGACAAGTTTTAAAAAAAAATCAATATAAGGAAAATAATATTCTTCCTTTTAACCAAGAATATATAACAAAACCAAATGTTCATATGGAGTATGTGGTAAATTATTGTTATTTTGAAAGTGGTCTGTTATTTTACTTTCTTTTATGCTTGTAAACCATAGCTGAATGTTTTGAATCTCATTTCATAAAAAAGTGTCTTGAAACAAAGATATATGAAATTTTTTTTCTTCAAAAGATATTTCTAAGTGTTCCACACAATACCTTACCATGGGAAAATTAATTTCCCTAGACAGAACAGGGAAATTACTTTCTTGTGTCTATCCCAGACTTTTTCAGTTTTTGGAAATGTTGACCATCTAAAGGTACTTGCTGTATTAACATTCTAGCAATATATTTTTAAAGTACATAGGGAATTTAGGGGCTCTCCTCAAATTATCTAATATGAGGCATTAATCCAGCTTTTTTCTCACAGACTATTGACAAGATTTAAATTCTGTATGTCTCTGCCTGAACACAAAAAGAAACTGCATTTATGTCTGGACAGAAATGCCCACAGCTTGGGGACAGCCTTGCTGTGGACCGGGTCTCTAGCATTGGCGAGGTTAGGGCCAGAGTGAAGCCGCTATCCGTGCCTTGGGCAGCCTTGCGTGTGCACTCCAAGAAGAAGCATGCCTTGCCCCTCCTTGCTTCCAGCTTTGCCCCCGTGTCAGTGCCTGCTGGCTTGCTTCCCTTGCCAGTGGTTTAGCAGGGAGGCAGTATTGAGAGTCAGTGGCTTGGATGGAGCCTTTAAACTGAGGGGAGCACTTTTGCTCAGGGTCACGCTGTGTGTCAGTACTTGTGTGTCACGCCTGGTGTTGCTATGATTGGACAAAATGATTTACTGGGGAAGTGTCAGTGGTTGCTGTTGGAAAAGAAAGAGATTGTCCAGGGTTCTCTGCCAACACAGGCTCTCAGGGACAGTTCCCAGTTCCCATTCCTTCAGTGCTTCCTCCTGAGGCCAAAGCATGCTGGGCTTGAATGGCAGCCTGCTGCAGGGCTGCCCCCAGACACCTGGGAGTCTTGGGACCTGGAGCTTCCCTTGCCTGACACAGATCCAGCCAAGGCATGCACATGAGCCAAGTGGGTTCCAGAACAGCAGAGCAAGCCCTGCCTGCCTTCCCAGCACAGCTGTGGCAGCTTGGACTGGCAGAGTTGGGCTGCTCTCGCAGAGGGGTGATAAGGAAAGGCTGTGTCAGGGGAGATTGGAGAAGGACCAGGGATGCCTGGGTGCAGAGGCACCAGCGGAGGACCCATGAGGCTGTCAGCACAGCCTGCATCCTTGGGCTGCACACAAGTCTTTAGGGCCATGTGCAGCCTGACAGCCCTGTGCTGGCACGGGAAAGTGGGAGGCAGGGAGCGCATCAGGTAAAGGTTTTCCTCCACAGCAAGCTGACTAATATTGCTGTCCCGATTGCAGCAAACCAACAGGTTGCTCAAGGCTGTGAAGCTGATATTAAACTAATTCTGCACCCCAAGAAATTCTCACCCTGCATTTACAGCACTGTGGAGAAACCCTTGGGTACATATTCCTTACGATGGGTAGCTCTTTGGTTTTGGGATGAAACCAGCTCCTGGAAAGCATCTGGATGTTTGCTGTATGGAAGAGCAGGCAAAGTGCCAAGCTCAGTGCATTGCTCTGCTGATGCCCTCCCGGACTGCAGCCACACAGCCAGCCTGGCGTTTGAAGCCCAGGAGCCGGCTGGCAGGAGCTATCTCGGAGCCCCAGAGCTGTGCTGTGCCACCATACCTACTGCTCTGACACAGAACCCCTTCTACCAGCGGAGAGGTACGGTTTTGGTGTCCCTGTATCTTTTCCTGCCACAGAAATGGTTTAAATTAGTTTTTGAAGGAATTTAATATTCACAGTTTTTAATCTTCTTACTACTGCCTTATGCCATTCCATTCCACCATACAAGCATATGAGAATTGAAGCTTTAATGTTGTAATCAAATGAAGAACATCAAAATTAGGGGTATTTTTGCTAAGGTAGAGTGGGTTTGCAGTTTAGTGAACTCTGAAAATCTCTGGGGCATGTGCTACCTTTGTCTAAAGGACAAGACACACGTCTTTTCAATGATACTTCATTATGATAATGCCAGCTAACTTAGATGCAGTAGCTGAGACTAGATTTCCCATGAAAAATGATGTTTCATTTAAAAATAAGGTTTGTTTTTAATCCACTTACCAAGCGCATATAACTGCACTATCGATTTTTTAGGACACTTTTGCTGCTAGCAAAAACTTTAGGAAGCCAACATAAACCCAAAGGTTTTCTTTTTACTTCATAAATGTTCACTGAAAACATAGGAAGTAAGGAGAAATAGAAAAAGAGTTGTTACCTAATTTTAGAAATCTTGGCTTAAATTAGCTTTGGGAAACATATCAGGAACATAAACATCTGAAATATGAACATATGAAGTATTTCACAGTTTCTTATCACATTAGAATCAAGGACAGTTTTAACAGAGGAGTGTTCCAAAAGGGACAGAAAAAGGATACATAGGTTATTTTTAATTACACACATCTATTTTCAGATTTATTTACCTAGCTCTCTATACACCATGAGAAGTGATTGTCTTCAGGCAGGCACTGTTTTCTTCATTTTTGTGTCTGTCCAAAGAGTTGTCATTGTATTCTATTTTTCAATTTTATGACCTTGTCTTAGGATAGTCTGGGGGTTTAGATTTTAGACTTAGACAAATCATTCATCTCTTCCTTTGTAAATGGTTCATGGGAGACATTGTTAAACTGATGATTATGCTCTGTTAGAAGGCAATGTGTTTCAAAATAAGTATTTTAAGAAAAACATCAGTTACAGTATGTTGTTCAAACTACTTACATAATTATAGACTGGTAGTTGTATTAAGGTTTCTATTTATATGACTGATTTATAGTTACATTTTAGTGTGCAGGTTCCTGGTGATTTTTTATCCCTTATGTGGCTTTTTCAGTTAGAGATGCACCAACTTTGGCAGCAGCTCAGATGTACCAGACGTGAGGCTGCTGTAAGTAACAAGGTGGTAGCAGTATGCATGAAGATCTTCCAGTGGTACCACTCTGTGTGTTTTTAAGCATATATAGAAAATATTCTGTTAAAGGCTTTCTTCAGCTATACATTATCTATATGCTGACATCATGACTGTGGGTGTAAGTACTGAATATCGGTGCAAGTCCCAGGTGAAGACAAAGGAAAGGCACAGACCTGGTGGCAGCCAGCAGCAGTAGCAAGGCAAAAATGAAACTTTATTGAAATAGCCCTCTTTTTATAAGTGCAGTTTTCATAAGTTCGCACCTTACTGTCTCGTCTGGGTTACAGTCTGGACAATCCCTTCTATGAGTGATGTGTGCTATGTCTGATTGATGGAGGTTTTGATAGACAGGCCAGACAGAGGCTGGAATCAGCCTCTGCACGGTACATGACAGTTTATGACAGATTCTAATCCTAACGCAGGTGAAGGGTGTTTTGCGGTGTATTACTAAGAGTTCAATTATCATATTTAATTAGGTGGCATAAAAATGAATGTTCAAATGAACTTTGAAAGAAAATTGAGTTCAGTTGTTAGAAGAAATAATGTTCTGGAGAACTGCCACTGACTGATTGTAATAGTTTTTATATTCTTCTCCAACTATGGGCAAATTTACACCTTACAGCCTACTTTGAATTAGAGGATACCAAACTTATTCCAAAGACAACTTATCAAGACCTTTTGATTTTTATTTTAATGAAAATTTGGGACATGTTGTTGCATTTTCAAAACACAAAACATTTACCAAATCAACTGAAAAATAAACAGTAAACGCCAGAAACTGGCAAGTCTGGAAACCCAAATGAAGGAGGAAGCTAGCAGAGTGTCCTTTGTCTTTTTCAGGCATCTGTTTATGCTCAGGAATCAATCCCTGGTGGTTATAGGGTAGATAGTTATCTGAAGAAGATTCACTGCTGAATAAAGACAAAGATGAAGAAGCTTACAAATCAGCAGAAGTAGAGCAGTGCTGTTTTGAGTGGTACATGACAGATACTTTTCTCTGGGTCTGCAGAGTAATGCCTGCAGTTTTGAAGTAATGTTGATATCAAAGAGGGTGTTTTGGCATCAAACACTTCTGGAGCATGGAACATATTTATCATGGAGTTGCTGAAATGTGGAAGTATCATCCCTAATTTATATTTGATTCGTTGTAGTGTAGGTAGCTTTCAGGTGGGTGGCGGATAAAAAGCTTCTGAAGTTGCTGGTTTTCTTGCTGTGAGTTAGGGTCTTTTGCTGTGATGCAGTCATGTGGCATGTAGGAAAAACTGAAGTTTGCTTTATTTTCTGTTGAGCAAGAGAAAGGAACCTGCAACATCTCTATCAGCCACAAGTAGAACGACCAGCCTTCACAAGTGACAGAAATATAGGGAGCTCCCGCTCCAAATATCCAGCTTCAGTCCTCAAGAATAAGGAGTACTTTGAAGTATGCCCAACCATAATAACTCTTCTGACTGAAAACAAAACACAGAAAGGTGCAGCAAGTTCTAGTCCCCAAATGCAGCTCTTGTTTGTCTGCCGGTCTATCATGAGTCAGCTAACAAAAAGTGCCACCCTGATCCAGAGCAGCTGTCTAATTACAATTTTGTTATTATTAATTACTGAGTAGAAAATCATTTGTAATTAGCTCAGACTAAATCATAGTTTAAACAGCCAAAAATTACATTACAAACTAAAGTGTAATTAAAGCACTACACTAAAGTGTTTATTTAAACCCAGTCTAGCAACTGCAGATTTTTCAATCAGGTTCTCAGGCTCATACATAGATGTAATTAATCTTCAGTACTGACAGCATACTGCATTTATTCATTAAGCATCAATATTGTTGAACAAATGTAAATAAAATTTAGACAGGAATTCTTTAAAGGGGCAGTCATGGAAACATCTGGGTGAGATAATGAAGCTGGGAATGATGTGAATGTTAATGAGTTTTGGTGCTGCTCTCGTACCCGAAGAATTTTTGAAGCCACACACTTTGAAATCCCACTACTTGCACGGAGTTTTCTTTTTACTGGCATGTAGTCACTTATCTAGGCTGTTTCTGTACTTTGCACCTGGGTAGATTCCCATCAAGCTGACAGGATAGAATTTCGTCATCTGACACTGGGAAGGAACTCAGTACACAGTAACGCCACTGACTTTTCTTAATACATCTTACTGCATTTAATATAAATGAACTAATCTTAAAATGTGCAGAAAGACTATTGGCAAAATTTGTTTCTTTCAGTTATGTGGAGTGAAGATAACATACCTCTTCTTAAATGGTGGGTCATAGTAATTTCAGAAATCTGACTTCCGCTACATATTGCGGGGAGCAACATTTTGTGGGTTCATAGCTGAGAAAGCAGCTTTCATCCCTGGAAGAAAGAAAACCAACATTGCTAAAAAGGAAAATATACTCTGGTATAAGGCTTCTAGGACACTCATGGATAAGGTTTGGTGGTAGGCAGTGGCAAGATATAGCACACTAACTATTAGTAGAATGAATGACAGGGATATGGAGATTGCTCTGAAATAATATCAATATTGATGCAAAAAAGCTATACCAGTCTGTCTAATGACGGTAGTGTTGTGTCCTTCATGCTGCTTCAGCTCAGCTACTGATACAAAGGTACAAATCTCTGAAGAGCCCAGAATTTCTTTATGTGGTGTCCTAACAATGATGCTACACAACAAGGGAAACTCCTTTCATACTTCTTTCATAGNGGAATTTCTCAGGAGTCACGTGCTCAGGTGAAGAAAAAAAATTACAGAATATTTAGAAGCCTGTTCTATTTTAATCTTTGAGCTTTTGAAACTTGGCTTTCCTAAAATTAAGGTTTTAAAAAGTGCTCAAAAAGTGAATATAAAAAGTGCTCAAATAGGTTTTAAAAAGTCTAACTAGGGCTGATCAAAAGCACTCACAGGCAAACCCATCCTGATTTCGTAGGAGGTCTGAAGATACCAACCATGAAGATATGTTGTGCTTGTCTGTGTGAGTGCACTAGACACCTGCTTTATAATAAAAGACAGTTTAAGTGAATGTGTTACCATCGGAACTAGTGTTTCTTTGCAATTTTACTAGGATAGTGCTCATGTCAACATTTCAGTCGCTGAAGTGTGTCTATAATTTGTTAGGCATGATACTCTTCTGATTTTGTGGTTCACGTTCATGTCCTCATCTATGTCCCATAAGCAACCTCTGACGGAACTTTGATAAGTAATGCATATTCTTTATACTTTATATCTTCATCTCCAAACCCCTTGGCTTAATATAAAATTTTTTTCCTTCTTCCCCCATTTTTTGAAGCTGGCTCTATGACAGCCTTGAGTTCCACAAGAATGCATTCAGTAACCATCTAATAATAAGACTTAATAAAATAATAACAGGTAATAACATGTAATATTCTGCAGAAGCTGGATCCCTTGATGAAACTTTGAACACCATTAACAGAAGGCTAGCAAGGTAAACTTTGCATCTCGTAGTGCTACAGATTTTAAGAAGATGAGAAAAGTTTAACAAAAATGATATTAATCCTGCTTGAATAAGTAGTTATATTATCAAGAGGGGAGGATTGGAAGAGGCACCACATTAGCTGTCTAAAATCCTAAGTACATGGTGAAAGTCGTCTTTGTGCCTGCCAGAGAGTTGTGATGTTTTGGCTGAAATATTAACAGAACAGAACCAAGACACCTCAAGGCAGTAATGGGCTTCCCTTCTTTAAGGGTGTGGACACATTTGGGCTCTTAACTAGGAAACTTAGAAAAGAAGGCTAAGGAAAGTTCCAAGAAATCCTACTATGTAAACCTTCCGTTTTAAGTGCAGGTCTGTCTCTTTTTCAAAGTTTCAACAACCTTATTTTTTTCTTATGCTTCTCTGTCTCATATTTTCTACTTTCCTACCCAAATTGGGTAATAAATAATGTCTTGGGTGACCACAGTTATGTGAACCAGAGATAAGTAACCATAATAACCGCTCTTTAAATGCCAGCTTTTAAATGGATCATACTATTCAATGGACTTTAGAGTTCTAAGCAAATGCAGGCCAGTTGTGAACCTTACTGAAAGAATGTGGTCTTAGTTGTGGTAGAACAGTATATTGGCAAACAGGATAGCCATCTCAAGGAAGCTATAAACCAGATATGCTATTTGGTGGGATTTTTTTTTCCCCAATATGGGAAATGGTTTTGTGGTTTCAGATGACACTGTCCTTTCATGTTCCTTCCATTCTCTTGACAAAAATGATTCCAAAAAAGGGGATGTTATGAAAATTATAAATAAAGCACATGGGTATTAATAAAGGAAAGAAAAAATTATGTCTATAAGATTTATTGGGCTTGTGACTGATCCAAACAGGCAAAAAGAATACTTGGTTCATCAACTCTTTAAGGGTTAAATAGAAGTCTTTTTATTGTTATAAAGACTTAGTTCATTAAAAAATCTGTATAACTTTAGGCCTTTAAATGCAAACAGTAGAAATAGTTCTCTCAATATTCATCATATCCTGTGTCTGTTTGCTCATGCTAAAGTGAATTTGACATAATGGTAAGTAGTTCAAACAATCTATACTGCTGGAAGCTTTTCCTCACGAACTATGGATTTACTTATCCCATCCACAGCATGCTCTGAAACACTTTCCATTCTGTTTACCATTCTGTATGACTAAAATGCATCATTTCACACTGTCTAACAGAATTAAGAAAACCTTGTCATTTTGCTGGAAAACTCACTGTATTTATTTGTACCTCAGCACAATGGGGAGAAGAACCTGGCTAGTTTAGTACCAAACTCAAAAATTTTTATTTTAGTAACTTTGTGTTTTGCTTGGGGTCTTCAGGTGCTTGTATGATGATAGTCTATTCCTTTATCTTCTGCTTTATGCCCAGAAATGTCTGCTGTGTCTTTAAGGTGGGTCTGGGGGAGACATGGGAGCCTAGGGGCTCTTTGCAGTTTTTGTTCACAGACTCACATCTGGGGGTGCTTGGGTGCGGGGAGGACCGGACATTACTTTCTTCTTAGCTACCTTGGGTTTTGTTAGCTTAAGCAAGAAGTTTCTTTTTTTCCCTTTCCTTGGCCTGGAGAGACTGCAGCAGCTACCCTTCGGTGACTTTTTATCTTGAACTGTTTGGCTTGGTTTTGGTCCGAGATCAGTCTATCACTGGGAAACAGTCAGCTGGGACCTATGGAGAGCCATGAGAACCACTCTGACTGGCCCTAGACCTCAGGAAGAGCTGAACCAACACAAGAAAGGACACCAAAATCCACCAGCTTCATCAGAGGTCCAACAGGTTCCTATTTGTTTTTCCTGAGCTGCTACATGAACTTTCTTTCCTTCCCTGAGACAAAAGACCAGTGCCACTTTTTTCCTCCTTTCCACATGGCCAGCTGGTTTTTTCTTTTCCTGGCATTTTGGGATTTTTTGTTCTGATGTGTGTTCAAGTGTGTATGTCTGGGGTAAGGTTCTGATGGTTCAATATCTAGCATTTATTAATTTTTTTTCCTGTGCTGTGTGGGCTTTTTTTTTTTGTCAACAAATATTTTTCTTCACTTTCACCCTCTGGCATTCATTTTCTTACTGGCAGAAAAGAGACAGCTGAATCCCCCCCCCCTTTTTTTTTTCCAGAAGAAACACTCATTCCAGAGCATTTTTCCCTAAACTTGTCTTTTCTTTCTCTAAACCAAGACATTTGGATAGAGGCATTGGTGTTAGCAAAAAAAGGACCATATCCTAAGTGAAAATCAAATTATCTTCCGATTAAAAGTGGTGAGATCATCTGCTCTTTGTCATGAACAGGGTCAGCTGTGAGCCTTGATAGGCTGGAGTGTGGTTGGCTCTAAAAAGAGGTAGTGCAGTATGGGTGTCCTACTTGTCACTTTAAATACTTACAGGATAATGAAGGAGTTGTGCTGGGAAAATTGAGAAATTCCACAGGAATTATGAGTTCTGCTGTGGGAGAGAAACACCCCTCAAATCACTTAAGCACATTCAGAAATGCCATGCATATAAAGAGAGTTGTAACAATGACTTTTGATGGCTTGGCTGTTACTCAGAAATACTGGAAATATTAATGGATGGCTGTAAAGTGTGAGCAAATTCAAGGAATCTTAGTAACATAGAATCATAGAATGGTTGGATGAGATCTTACAGATCACTTATTTCTAACTCCTCTACCATGGACAGGACACCAGCTTGCTCAGAGCCCCTTCCAGCCTGGTCTTGAACAGTCCCGAGATGGGGCACCATGTTTCAGTGGTTCACAACCCTAGGTGTAAAGAATTTCTCCCTAAAATCTCGTCTAAAGCTGCCCTCTTTAAATGAAGGCCATTCCCTCTTGTCCTGTCACTACACTGTCCAGCTTTCTTGTAGGCCTCCTTTAGGTACCGGAAGGCTGCAATAAATTCTCCCTGGAACCTTCTCTTCTCCAGACTGATAAACCCCACCTGTCCCATTTTGTCATCATAGAAGAGATGCGCCAGCCATCTGATCCTCTTCCTGGCCCTCCTCTGGACTCATTCCTCCAGATCTGTATCTTTCCTATGTTGGGGGACCCAGAACTGAACACAGTACTCCAAAAGGGGTCTCACCAGAGCAGAGTAGAGTGGGCCAGCAACCTCCCTCGGTCTGTGGGCCAAATGGCTTTGGAAGCAACAACCCTGGGTACAATTGGTTTTCTGGGCTGTGAGCACACAATGATGGGTCACATTAAGCTTCTCATCTACCAGCACCAACAAGTCCTTCCCAGATCTGCTCTCAATCTATTCTCCTAGGAGCCTGTATTTTTTCTTGTGATTTTCCAATCCAGGTGCAGGACCTTGCATTTTGGCCTTGAAATTCATGAGGTTCATACCACCCCTCTTCTCAGGCTTAACATGGTCCCTCTGGATGGCTTCCTTTCCCTCCAACATGTTGACTGTACCACACATGCTTGCTGAGGGTGCACTCCATCCCACGGTCCCTGCCACCAACAAACCTGTTGAATAACACTGGTCTCAATTCCAGCCCCTAAGGATGCTTGTCCTCACTGCTCCCCACTTGGGCATTGAGCCATTGGCTGCAACTGCTTGAGTGTAGCCACCCAGCCAGCTCCCTATCCATTGAGTTCACCCATCAAATCTGTTTCTTTCCAGCTTAGCAACAAGTATCTTGTGCAGGACAGTGTCAAATGATACTCACAGGTCCAGATAAACCATGCCAGTCTGAATTTGTGCATGTTATTGTTCACAATGATCTCAAACATGACCTTCATTCTCCCACTCACTGTCTTTGCCTTCTGAAACTTGGACAGTGTGGCTAGAACACTTGCCAATGAAGACTAAGGCATAACACTTGTGGGTACCTCTTACTAGGTTACCAAATCTCCTGTTTCCTTCCAGAGAGAGTTCACACTTCCCCTCGTCTTCCGTTCAACACCACTGTACCTACAGAAACTTTTCTCATTGACTTTGATGTCCTTGGACAGGCTAAGAAAAAGCCATCTCCAATAAATACAGTTGTGTCATGGCTGAAGTGCAAGTGGGATTTGATTGGAACAGCTATTATCTCTGCTACTCTGCCAAATCTTTAAGACAGT
>VZTR01033935.1:20424-32696 GCA_013400775.1 Chaetops frenatus
AATGGCACATTTCAACAAAAGGGCAATGGTGCTTGTTAATTTTATAAAGGAAATGCTTATGAACGTTTTTTTTTGTATAAATGAGTAGACACAGGAATTCATTATATGGTTTAGTGTGCATCGTGGTATTCAGTCAAAGTTTGGACTTGATGATCTTGGTGATGACTTGATGACTTCAGTTTTCCAAACTTAATGATTTTATGATTCAATTAATTTCATTATTGTTTAGTCATAAATAAGCAATTTAATTCTTAAATTTATAAATTAGATCATTATATCATAAAGTATAAAAAATTATACTCTAAGATACACTATTACCACATTTTATGTGTGTAATATGATCCAACAAAATACATAAGATGATTTATGATGGTGACAAAGCAACTTCCATGCAGAATTAGGCTAAGAGCTCTGTTTTTCCAAATTTTTTAGTGAAGTATGAAAACAAAGAGTCCTGGACTACCTTGCTGTTGCAGATTAGGAGTTTCTAAAGAGATTCTAATGAGCTATCTGTAGCACAAATGAATTTACTTATGTTAATCATGCTTGGATCTCTGAAACAGAGACAAAATTTGCATTATTCATTTTTCCCTTGACTATGGTAATTACAAATAACTTTTATATATATATCCAGAAAACATATTTGCAGAAACATAGTTTTGAACTGGACTGTGTTAAGAGGGTAGTTATACCCATTTTCTTTTGATATTAACCTCTGGGAAAGAACAGCCATTTATCCATTTGCCATTGCTGTAATTTTTTTTTCCAATCAATAAGCAGCACACAATGTACCAAGTTATCTTTGCAAGTGAGTTTCCTCCATTTAAATAGATACCATTTATGAAATTAGAATGATAAACTAGTGAATGCTTCATGCCTATGTTTTCTGTCTATAGCAAATAATGAAATCTTTAACCAGGACAACTGACAAAACTCCAAATTCTTGAGAAGACACTGCAGTTCTATTACTATCCTTGAACATTCACTGCAAAGGGAGATTAAAAAACATAAAATTTGCAAATGCAAAACCAGTCCCCTATTTAAAGTTTTCCTCTTCAAAAATGTAATCTTTTTTTCCATCTTTAAATGCACTGGGAATTTCATTAATGTAGTCCCAGTTATACTGACTAGCCAGACCCCACAAATTTCTCAGAGCACTCAGATTTCCACTGTGTTTTTGTAGGGAGAGTTGAATCACACTTCTGTATCATAACTAGAAGAAAGCCATTTCAATAGAGGAAAGGGGAGTGGATACTACGTAAGTAATGAGGAGATGAAAATTGCTAAGGTTTTAGCATTTAGCTCAGCAAATATTATCTCCTAGTGTTTCTTTAGATGTTTTTCACTTGGTGACAGTATTTGGGATATCTTGGGAATAAATTCAGTTGTTATCCTCATAAAAATATACTTTTTGTACTTTTTAAATTTTTAGCAGACTAATTCAGTCTTTAGCAGGAAATATGTAAGTACACTTCTTATGTCTCTGTTTCTGCAATTGCTTATCCAGGTACATTACTATAAATAGAGGAATCACCTCATTTAGTGTAGCATGAATATAAGGATATGCTCACAATTAAGCTGTGCGTAGGCAGTGGCATCAGTCTTTGTCTATATAACCTCTGACACATATTGTATGGATTTACAGTATCATATATGATACCAAAAATGCAGGGAGAGGTACAAAACAGCACGATCAGCTACATGTTTAAACTATGTATTTCCACTGTCTATGCTCAAGTGAATTAAAAAAATTCCATTTTGACTTCCCTGAACTCTTCTCACTTGTTTTCTTCAGTTTTGAATACTGGAATGAAACGGTTACTAAGTACATAGGTTGCAATGTATAGCCTTTCAAAACCTCACTTGGGAAAGTACATTCTGACACTCACAAGACACAAGGTACTTTCTTCTTGTGCCTCATTTACTAAAGGACTAGATACAGCTTTATGTCCTATTGCTTTTTACGCATAGAACTACAATTAGCATCACTGCTCGCAGTGCTGGGTAACTTCCCATGTCTGTAGGGATGGACAAGCTCAAAATAACACAGTGTGAAAGCAAGTAAATGCTAGCTGTGGGAAGCCCTTTCTCCACACTGGCAGAAGCTTTCTATTTTTCAAATACTTTCAAAGTAAATTTCTTCAGATGCTGCTTCCTCTGGTTGGAAGAATACCAAATAATAAAACAGACCATTAACATTAGGCCAATCTGAATCCTTAGGTAAAGTAAGCACAGACAAAATTTTAAGACAAACCAAATGCAGGACTGAAGCAGAAATGTAGGCCATTCTCACATGACAGGAAATTTTGTTTTGTGAAACATGTCTCATAAATATTTAGCAGGGTCATACACAAAGCTTAACAAGGGTAATTGATGGATTCGGCACCATGGGGCAACCTTGGTTGAGTGAACAGACTGGGGAATGAGAGGCTGTACAGCATCACTGCAAAAAGTGACCTGAGGGTCCTTGTCAGGTGAAAGCTGCACATGTCTCAGCAGTGCCCTGGCAGCCAGGAGGGCCAACTCTGTCCTGGGGTGCATCAGCCAGGCAAGGAAGGGGATTGTCCCACTGTGCTCTGCACTGGGGTGGCCTCACCTCGAGTGCTGGGGGCAGTTTCTGGGTGCCACAGTATAAAAAGACATTAAACTATTAGAGAGTATCTAAAGGAGGGCCACGAGCACGGTGAAGGGTCTGGAGGGGAAGCTGTATGAAGACTGGCTGAGGTCACTTGAGGTCTGTTCAGCCCGGAGGAGACTGAGGGGAGACCTCACTGAGGTCGTCAACATCCTGGCTGGGAAGTGGAGAGGCAGACACTGATCTCTTCACTCTTGGGACCAATCACAGGACTCACAGGGAAATGGCATGAAGANAAAAGACATTAAACTATTAGAGAGTATCTAAAGGAGGGCCACGAGCACGGTGAAGGGTCTGGAGGGGAAGCTGTATGAAGACTGGCTGAGGTCACTTGAGGTCTGTTCAGCCCGGAGGAGACTGAGGGGAGACCTCACTGAGGTCGTCAACATCCTGGCTGGGAAGTGGAGAGGCAGACACTGATCTCTTCACTCTTGGGACCAATCACAGGACTCACAGGGAAATGGCATGAAGATGAGTCAGTGGACATTTAGGTCAGATAATAGAAAAAGGGTTCTTCACCCAGAGGGTGATGGTCACTGGAACCAGCTCCCCTGGGGAGCAGTCACACCACCAGCCTGAAAGAGTTCAAGCAGCATTTGGACAATGGTCTCAGACACATGGTATGACTCTTGGAGATGGTGCTGTGCAGGGCCAAGAAGTGGACTCTGTGATCCATATGGGTCCCTTCCAAGTCAGCATATTTTATGATACTATAATTCTATGACCTACGTGGTGGCTTACTACATCATATGATTCTAGTAAGTAAAAACAAGCTTTTAAACTTCCTTTTATGATTAGAATTCTTCCTTTTGCTTTATTCTTCTTTATATAGACATATCTCAGTTGTTGCTGTTTGCTATATCCATGGGTGTCACATCACTTAGGCCTACTGGAGTAGGAGGAGGAGGCATGTCTTACCACCTCATGACCTCACCAATCTCTAAAACTACCTGAAAGGAGGTTCTAGCCAGGCTGGAGTCAGTCTCCTCTCCCAGCAAAAGGACAAGAGAACAGTCTTAAGATGTGCCAGAGGAGATTTGAGTCAGACATTAGGAAGAAGTTCTTCACAGAAAGGGTGATTGGGCATTGGAATGGGCTGCCCTGGGAGGTGGTGGAGTCACCCTCCATGGAGGTGTTTGAGAAAAGACTGGATGTGGCACTTGGTGTCACGGTTTAGTCGACAAGGTGGTGTTAGGTCAGAGGCTGGATGATTTCAAAGGTCTTTTCCAATCTAGTTGGTCCTGGGATTCTGTCTCCTTCTGCTGAAGGCATGTCTTCTTTTTTCTGCTCAGTAACAGCAAAATAAAGTGGCCAGAATATTTGTTAGGCTTTGATAAGGTAGCACTGAACAAAAGACCAACTACAGTGGTGTTAATACACCTTGGTAACTGACACAGCATTGATGAGCCAGTAGAAATATCTACAAACTTTTTTCTTTTAACCTTTTTTTCTTCATTTATGTTTTTCTAAATACAGTCTTGCTGTTCTTTCTGTCAGTTGCTTAAAGACTTATCACGCAAACTAAATATTCTTGCTGAACAAAAATCACTCAAGTTGCAGCTTTAACTGGAACACCGATTTTCTTTCACTGATTTCTTCTTAGTGAAATCATACACATAATTTCATAAATCTAACACTTCAGTGTTTCCAGAAAACAAGTGCAAGCCCACTCCGTCTTTTTTTAAAAAACCCTATGTGACACAGAAAATGTCCCAACTGAAAGTACTTCATCCCATCCCAAGTCTGACTGTTCTTTCCTACACCCTCTTTAGAAAAGGGGCTCTGTGTTTGTGTGCAAGCAGTATAATGGAATGAGATAATGATTTACCTCTTGGTAGCAAACTTTATAGTTTCAGATCATATTGATAGTAATTGGTATATTTTGATGAAAGCATAATTACAGGAAGAAACCTCCACCTTCACTGTCATCAATGCATTTTGCCACCTTGGGAATCAGCATGTAAAGAAAAAAGATTATTCTTTCAAGCTACACCTTTCAAATAGTCTCTGCTCAAGTGAGTCCACAAAACCAGCTGCTGCTTACTGCTGAGTCTGCATGGGCAAACTTATGAATGCCCTGAGATTTGGCATGTTATTTACAGGGAATTAAACAAATTCTGGGATTTCTTCCTCCTCCTTAATTATGTGAAAAGATGGGACAATCATATCAGTGTCATTTTAACTAATATCTTTCTGATACCAGTATCATTGCTGTTCTTGACAGGACAGCTAACACCTTCACTACTGCTCCTAAATGCCTATTTGACATATTTGTGACCTATTTGTTAGTCAGAAACAGGTTAAGACAGTGATCCTATTCTTTCCTTTGATGTTCCATATCCTCAAAATCTGTAAGAAAAGCAGCTTCCAAATTTTAGCTATAAGTCACCTCCTTCTGAGATCAGTTACACCTTGCAGAACCAAGATGGATTTGATCTAGGCAGGGAGAAGTGGAGCAATGCATAGCCAACCAAGCATTTAGGTACCGAATGCTGTATCAAGAAGAAATATTCAGTGGGATACTCTGTGTTTAGAAGTCCTCTCTGCCTCAGTGCCTCCAGCTTCTGAAGAATATTCTCTAGAAGAGTGTACATAGTGGATGCAATAAAACAATACATAACTGTTGTATTTTGCTACAGCCTCCTTCTCAACGTGTTGAGCAGAAGAATGTACTGACCTGTCTGAGATCTCAAAAAATACAGATTAGGAAGTCTCAGGACAGAGGTATTAAAAGGAGAGAGAATAAGGTGGATCTGAAAAAGAGGGAATTAGTGAAAGAGGAAACAAATGGAAAGGTAACCCAGGGTCTTGGAATGCCAAGGAAGTTGACATTTGAGAAAGGATAGATTTAAAGAGAAGAAAGTACAACCACTTGCCAGAGAGAAGGGAGGCATCAGAAGATGAAAGAAGTAGATTATTCTGAAAATACACTGCATGTGATTGGTTTTAAGAGAATATAAATCTTCACTGGGAGCAAAGAAACATGTATGTTGCAAATTCAGATTTTACAGACACAAATGCAAAGGAGAGAAGTAAAAGGAAGTCTGAAAAAGTCTTCTATTTCTCCTTTTTTTTAAGCATACCTGCAACCCAAATATAGAGAACCTACTTGAGATTAAAAATATGGAACATGTTGCTATCATTCCACAAACACTGGAGTTGAATTTTATTGCCTCTGTTGTGTCCTCTGTGCCTTCTCAGAGGAGGAACCAAATGAGAAAACACCAGGAAAATCTTAGCTTGTGAGTCTGATTGCCACCAGTTCATGTTTGTGCTAGCTTGTGTCTATTTAAAAAAAAAAAAAATTATATGGAGGTCACTGAAATATATTTGCATTAAAAAAGGTGTCTGCTGAAGATCATAATGAATGGGTTGTCATTTTTGTAACAGAACTTTGAAAATCTTTTTTCTGTTGTTAAGAAAAACCCTTGTGACTAATTGTGATCTCCCTCACAGGGTTAGTCTAACGTGTAAAAGTGCCTTTCAACATTTAAAGAAAAAGGACTTGGCATCTGAGCTTGTTAATAATCTGAATTCAATACAACAGATTTAATCTTTCCATTCCTTTTTCATGAATAACTTATTTGGCTAAAATATAGATTTTTCTCATGGTCCTAATTTCTGTTTTAATTGAATTGCTGAGAATGAAAATGATTAGACAATGTTTGTGCTGAGCAGATTTGTTTGGATAATGTGGTTTTAACACCTCTTGTTCTGCCCAAAATACACAGTCTTCCATAAAAGGATGTGATAGTGCATAGCTTCTATACTACATTCTGTAACAGTAAATGTTCCCTGGGCTTGCATTCAGTGATTAATAAATGGGATGGAAGGAAACATAAACTGAAACAATGAAAAGGCAGTATAAACAGATTGATAATAAGGAAAATATTTTTACTGTTCCAGTGAAAATACAGTAATTCTGTTTATACAGGTCAGTCAAAATCATACTGTAAAAGTGTTTCCTCCTGGTAACAGAATTAATCGAATTTGAAATATTTTATATTTAAAGTTGAAAATAAAGTGAATACAATGCTTATGAAAAGTGGTCAATTAGTAGGACTTAGACTTCAGGATAATACAAAATACTTCAGGATGTTTTATCTAGATTGACCTGGCATAAAACTTGCAGCCTCCTCTGGAGCAACTGCATTAAGAAATGAGAGAATAATCTGATTTTCCATAAAGTCTTTTACTTAAACATAATTATAACATTGCACCATTTTTTGTAATGGGGACACTTACCCACTAGTCATACACTTTTCTATATTTTTTAATTAGGAAACACATTATCTGAAGTTAATGGGAGTTATGTTGAGGGAAAAAATTACTTTATTTAAATCTGTATTCATATCAGAATTGAACAGATTCAATGGAAGGAGGTTTAAACTTGGCCGTCCAAGTTTACTGAAAGCCAAGACAGAGCATGACAGGGTCCTCTTAGCAAAAAAATATCCTTCTTTTGGTTGTATAGATATTTATCTATGCTGTTTCTGAAATATATATAGACTCACAGCAATAATAACATTCAAATATTAATTATACAGTTCTGTCAGGGAGAGACGCTGAAAAGAATTTCATATTTTTATTTTCCCTTTTCTATCAACATTGTATCTTGCAATATTTGCAATGCAGCATTCTGCTGGGGCAGTACATTTCTTGCTTCCCAGTGCTTGTCTATGCCCCTTGATTTACCAGTAGAAAGGAGACAATATGAGAGGAATGGAGAAACACTTTCCCCATCAGGTGACTGAGCAGCTTCTCCCAAAACATTCCTATATTCAAGAAGCAAAAGGTTCAAGGTTGGGAACTAAACTGAGACTTTTCATTTTCCTTCCTCTATCCCCTTTTCAGTGCCCTGACAGCACAGCACTGCCGTATAAGATGTGTTCTGAACCTCCTTGATGTTTTGCAGGAGGGGACATTCAGATTAATGAGACATCACTTTGACCAGTTGTTAGTTTGTGAGATCCTCAGTTGTCTAGGAAGCATTTCTGGGTAACTTTTCTATAAAAGAAGAAGCTATGTAAACTAACCAGTAGTGAGTGTCTCCTTAGAAACGAGAAGCCAGTGTTCAAGTCAAAAGATTAACAAATCTTCCATTTCTGTGAAGCAGTTATGGTATTAGTATCTTCTCTTGTTCCTGAATTTAAAGTATGTGAATTCTTCTACTTATCAGTATTTACATGAATGAGTGTGTCAAGATTTAGATCAAGTAGCATTATACAGACAATGATCTCTGAGCTATGGGTGCCTTTAGTCTCCCTAGTGGATGTTGAGGAACCATTAAATAATCACACTCTCTAAGTAATGTATGAGGCCTAAGTTTTGGTTTATTGTTGCAAAAGATGCAACCTAACAAGCTGTCATTTGGCTATTAGTTGTCCTTTACTGGATTCCATTTTCCTCTGCTGAAATTCTCTCCTGAGAATATTTCTGACATTCTAGACTTAGCTCTCTGCTGCTGTACCTAAAATGTAGTGGTACGTTCTGCATTTTGAATCCAGAAGAAAAAAAGAACAAAAACTCCATATACTGCACGGTACTCAAACTGATGACAAATCTTGAAATAGACCTTACGCACCTGTGTGCAGGCATACATAATACATATATGTATTTGCATGATTTTCAAGAACAATACCATGACACTGTGTTCTGTGTTCCAAGTATTTTCTTTCTCAATAGTTAGCAGAGTTCTCACACCATCTGATATACTACAAACAGTACAGAAATAAAAGACAAAGCTGCCTTCTCTATCTACAAATCTTATTTAGCTTATTTAGCTTTCCCTACACAAGCTGCCGTTTATTTTAAGTTTGTGGCACACACTCTAGTGCATTTTGACAAAGCTAATCCTGCTTCATCATCTCCAAGCCCCTGGGAATTTACATGTGCTGTGTGATTAATTACTAGCCTCCTTCCACTTAAAAAATAACAAACAAAAAAACCTCCAAAAAATCTCAAACCAAAACAAAAATCCCCCCAAACCCAACCAAAAATCTCCCAAAGAGCTAGTGCAATAAGCTCTTCCCTGACAAGCAGAAACAACTAGGTCTAACTTGCTTTGAGTTAATGTGCCTCAATGTGTACCTTATTCCACAACCATGCTATTTCAGGTCTATGGTAGAACTATGGTTTGGGTCTGTGGTTCAGTCACACCAATTAATAGGCTGGGACAAGTGTGAGAACCAGCTTCCTCATCTCCCTCATCTTTCTAACATCTATTTCACAAAGGAAAAATTAGAACAGAGCTTAAGACCTGTAAGATAAAACCTTAATGCTTTGAAATGGACTTGAAATGTGCTGGCACATACAGAAGTTGTTTGGGTACCAGGTGGATCATACAAGTGTATAAAGCTTCATCTCCTTCAGACAGCAGGGAAAAAAATAGCAGATGTGGCAAAAATGATCATGAAGAGCTGTACTGATAACCACTTTTCCCTCCATACCTTTGTCTTAACTACTGAAGTTTCATAAGATAAAAGATGTGTAAGAATAAAAAATGTTTACAAAATAAAGACAACTACTAACAGTGTCTAGTGAGGTATTAAATCAGCACTTAAAAGATGTGTACACAAACTGAATTAGCAGAATAAATTTTTGCCTATAGATAACGTGTGTTTACTTGTCTACTAGTGTTTTATTAACTTTAACAATAGGAACTCAAAGTGTCTGTGATCTAAAAGTGAGAATTTTCAAATATCAGTGCAGCAGCTCAGGAACATTTCTCGTAATAATTTCATAAGCCAATGCCTAAAATATGTATTAATGCAGTTTTGTGACAAATCACCTGTTAGATTTCAGCCAACAGCTTGCCATACATTAATCATAAATAACTGTAAAGTACAGCTATCATAATGTATGAGTATAAAGAAAAGGAGAGATTATAGAGAAACCTTTCTGATACCTCTCCTGCTCCCCCCTGCCTTCCTGATTTTGCTGTGTACTGACCCAATGGCCACTGGTTCCAGCTGTTAATGGAATAGCCTACTGTGTTAAAGAGCTTTGTGGGATGCTATTTATCAGGAACGCAAGCAACAATACAAGGCAGAACTGATGAAACAAAAATAACACTCCCCACTATGAACAGAGTACTATTTAATATATGAAATTCATGAGCCTGAGACATGAAGACCTATGATTGGCCTTTTGAAGAGCTATGGTATAAGTTACTCAAGAGTATGGTCACAGGTAAGTATTCAGACGAACATCAGGCAAGCTAACTCATTTTGCTTCCTCCCTTGCTACATTTTTTTGAGATTTAAAGTTGCACTCATAGCCTGCACTTCACGGAAGATTTTCACTGCTGGTGCTCAGCCTCCATGAGAAGACTGAAAACAGCTGCATGAGCAGGAAGAACAAGATTTAAACAGTTAATCTGGAATGACAAGAGAAGGTGCCTATTTTTTTGAAAACCCCTGAGGGAATACATGATCCAAATTTAAAAATCTTCCTTTTACCTCAAAACCCCCAGCAAAGAACCAAGGAAAACCTCACCAATGTTTCTAGCTTCCAAACCTAGTTTAAGTCCTATCTTAGAGATTGTTCAGTGTTTTACAGGAAACATTTCAAAGTTTTTAAGTGTGTAAATGCATTTCCAGTTTGGTGCTGTACTAACCACAGAGTAACATATTGCTGCAATCTTGTCAGAAATAGAACCCCAGTGTAAAATGCTGTGTTTGAATCTTTTTAAGTTTGGGGGGAAAAAAATCTACCCTAATGAGTAGTTTGTAACACATGAATTAGGCTTCTAATCATAGAAGGAAAGGAATGTTAAAGAAGTATTAACGAACCACATATATAGGTTAATGTATGTGTATGTGTACACTACCATCTTAAATACAAAATTTATGTTACTGATAAAAAAGTTGATATGCGATACAGCGGCAGAAATATACAGGTTCTTTTATACAGGTTATTTTATATATTTATAACCTAATATTAGGTTAATTTCTTACCTTTTTTTCCTTTAGCATCACCACAAAGCATAATCTTATAAATAATGAGATCTGGTTTTATTATTTCTATAAAAAGAAATGCATTTATTCCTAATGTGATGCATTTATTTCTAGTGTATATTGTGAGACTGACTGAAGGACGAGCTACACAACCTGCTTATAACTAAAAAAAAGCAAAGCTAAATGTTGTCTTCAAACCTGATATCCATGTTGTGATACCATGTGAAAAATATAAAATACATGGGTTTATTGCTCAACTCTTCAATGTCATGCAAGGATCACAGCATGAAGAGCACTAAAACAGCTAAGTTACTCATAAGAACTGCTGAGACATAACATTAAAACCTTAAATATCCATTTAGTGTTGCCATTTCAAAGCAAATAGAGCCTCGAAGCCATTTCAGTCAAGGGGCAAAGGTGATGATTTAAGTCTTGCTTTCTTTAACAACATTTATTGCAGTAAAGACCAAGTAGCATTTTGCCCAGCTTTTGATTTGTGCTGTACTTTGAAGACACTGTTTCTTGTTGAGAAGCTAGTCTTTCATGGAATACTTAGTTCTTTTTGACAAGATAAAAAGTAATCATCTGTGCCACATTTCATATATTTACCTTTCCATACAAAGTAATTATTGTACAAAGTTACTTGGTATTTTGAAAAATACTATTTGGAAAGCACTAGTGTTCTTTTTAGTGTGAGATTATTTGGGTGACCACTTTTCATGGTCTAACTGGCAGAATCAAAAGAAGACAGCAATTTATAGGACTTGTGAAGAACAAAGTTTATTTTCACTTTTTTCAGCCTTCGTGCTGGCAGCACTAGCTTCCAGAGGATGATAAAACACGATTACATGATAGAAAACACCCAAATGATTCTCCTCTGCAGAAAAGGAGCAATGACCTGCAATGAACTTTGCAGGTGCCAAGAAGACTGACTTCAGAATCAGGCGCTACAGAGCTTGATGGGGCTGCAGGCAGTTCGTATGGAACTCAGGACACAAAGCACCCCTCCGGCCTCATTCCCCCAGAAAAGCCAGCTTTTCCAGCATCACTATTAATGGGCTCCCGCCACCATAATGCCGGACTAGCACTGTGTTTATACGAACGCTCTACCCGCCTTTCACACAGCAAGGTGACCTGTGTCATCACACGGGGCGTATCTTCCAGGCTTCTAGGCTGAAGACGCCTAGAAGCTCTCAATGAGGTTTCACCAAAGCACTTTTCACCTGAATGCTACTGTTTCCACCTGCCTCCTATGCGTTGCTCCTCCTCTGCAGAGGACTCTACAGGACAAGGGTAAGAGTCCCTGCTCTAGCCCAAGATTGCGCCACCGGCTCGGCCGAGCAACACGTGGTGTCACTCAGCATGAAACCGACCACTCTTCAGGAAGAAAATCCGAGATTTGCCAGACACAAAGATGACTGATAATAAAACACCGCTCTGCCACACTGTCACTCTGGGACACCCCTCGCGGACCGGCAGGTCTGGAACAAGCCCCGCCGGCTTAACCAGCTGGCCGCCAGGCCGCACAAGAAGTCGGGCATCTGAAGCGCGCTGAGGGCCGCGAGAAGTTCGGCGGGGCCCCAGCCGCCGCCGTGCCCCNGCACACACATACAAAAGCGCAAACAGCCACCCAACCCAAAGCCCGCAACGAACCCACGGAACGGGAGAGCCTCGTCTCT
>VZTR01033938.1:0-12069 GCA_013400775.1 Chaetops frenatus
GAGCTCATACCTCCTTGGAGAATTCCACACTAGAACAAAGTAATCTTCTCTGTCCCCACCCCCTGCTCTCTCAGTTACTTTCAGCACAGCAGGTAATCGTGTTCTCCCTCCAGCCCAACATCACGTTCCCTTTCCAGGCATTTAAGTGGGGTTTTTATCCTCACATTTTCCCCAGTGTCTTAGAGTCAATTCATCCTTCCTGTGACCCCAAAACCATTCATGGGTCCCAAGACTTCAGGGCAAGCAGGCAAGAGATGAAGGGGAGATCAGCAGAAGGTAGGTGAATCACTCTGCCTCCTGTATTTTCCTGGGAATCAGCCTTCTGTCAATCTGCTTTCCCCAGGGGAGGAGTGAGCTGGATTTTTCTCCATAATTTGTGGTTTCTTTTCATGACAATAGCATGTAATGCCCATTTCTTAGGATGTAAATATTTTCCTCAGTCACAGCTAGGGTGCAATGAACATGATTCCTGTTATCTTTTGAATCAGGATCCCACTACATCTCTGGGCTTACATGTCTACTGACTTACCTGGCCCCATTCTGACACTCCAGAAATTAAGTCAGGACTATTGCATATGGGGACTAATTCCCCTGGCATTAACTAGCCATTCAGGAAAAGGATATAAGTGGATAAAATGTCAGGCCTCCTGGGTCTCAAATTCACAAGAAAGATTCTTCAGCATATAATATTCAAATAACTGTTGATAAGAGAAGAAGTACCCAGCTAAGTATTTATATTCATAGGTATAAGTGTGTATTTCAGAATTTCTAGCAGAAAGGTATGAATCTCCTCTTTCTGAAATACAAAACAAGCTTAGTATTGATTTCCTGTTTGAGATCCTTGACCTGTTCCTTCCAGTGCCTGCTCCCATTGCATGGATAAAGGGCTCTCTAGTCTGTTTACCTCTCCCTATTTCTCCCTCTCACTCAGGACTTCTTGCCTGGCTGCTCCCTTCAGTAGCCAGCTCCTTTCCTGCTCAGCATGAGGCAAGGTGGTGCAGGGATTGCCTCTGCCAGAAGCAGCAAGCCATGACTGTCAAGAGTGATCTCCAGAATCCCAGTTCCATCTGCATCATCTGGAAATGGCTAAAAGTGTTGAAAGCTACCTGGAAAGAGAAAAGGTGAGAGGAAAGTCACAAGACTTGGTAAAAATTGCCAGGGACTGGGATTTGAGAGGACTTAGCCAAGGTGCTATGCAGGCATGTAATGTTCACTATTCATCTCACTGGGGTTTTAAGCAACTCGGCTCTCACACACAGAGCTTCCATTTTTACATGAGTCTTCATGTTTGTTCAGTGGTGAAGGCTAGTGACCACTGAAAAATTATTTCCATGATCTAAACATGGAAATATAATTGCCAGGAGCAAGGAAAAAATATCAGGCACAGAAAGTTAACAGGGGTTTAAGGTCAGCTGAATACATATATCTTATGCGTGCTTAACTTCACTCAGAGATCTAACATAAATTAAGACTAGGTATAAGTGCTTCTAAGATGAAGTCTTGATATAAGAAAATCATTTAGCATCAATATTGTCACTATAAAGAGGCCGCCAAAAAGAAAATATGTTTAAAACAACCCTTCCACAATTGTTCCTTTTCTGGAGAAATTTTCGAATTTCAAAGCATAGCATCCTAGCAACCATTTTTCTGACAAATGAGATCACATGAAAAGTAAGTGTAAAATGATAATTTCTAAATTAACTGATAGTCAATTAATCATCTGTCATCTTCTCAGTGCAAACCTACATGCAATTTTCATTGTTTATGCTCAACTCTATAATTTCTTCTTTATTTTCGAGTATCCTAAAAATTGTGCCAAGGGCCATAAATCGTTGCTAACTTCAAAAATTAGTTTAAAGCCTGAGGAAGAATAGACCTCAATAGCACTGTAAATATTCAAGCAAAGCATCTTGTTAAGCTGTGTTGGAGAAAACCAGCTCAGCTGCACCCTCCCTGATTTTTCACTTCTCCTTAAATTCAATCCAGACTGCAATTAGATTTGTAGTGTCTTTAATCCTGTGTGTGGTCCCATTATAAGCAGTGAATGAGGATGAACATAACAAAAAGAAGAAAATAGGAAAAATACATTACTGTTCTGCACATTAGTAGATTTGATACCACCGAAGTTAAAATCAATCCCAATAGTAAAAACCCAGATTCTCTCTCCTTGTCCCATTCATAGAACCCTGTAAGTGTTAGTGATATTGGGATTTTGCTCTGCTCCAGAAAACAAAGATTCATGTCTTAGTCCCACTTAAGATCAGCTCTCTGATTTTGGCTCACAGTGAAAGCAGGCAAGCAGAGAATTACAGAATCACAGAATATGCAGTGTTGGAAGGGACCCATAAGGATCACTGAATCCAACTCCAGGCCCTGCACTGCACCATACCCAACAGTCACACCCTGTGCCTGAGAGCACTGTCCAAACACTTATTGAACTCTGCCAGGCTTGGTGTTGTGACCACTGCCCTGGGGAGACTGTTCCAGTGACCAACCACCCTCTGGGTGAAGAACCTTTTCATAATATCCAACCTAAACCTCCCTGACACAACTTCAGGCCATTCCTTCAAGTCCTGTTACTGGTCACTACAGAGAANTGCCTCCTCTCCCCCTTAGAAGGAAGTTGTAACTGCAATGAGGTCTCCCCTCAGTCTCCTCCAGGCTGAACAGACCAAGTGCTCTCAGCCTCTCCTCATAAAGCTTCCCCTCAAGGCCCTTCACCATCTTCCTTGCCCTCCTTTGGACACTCCCTAAAAGCTCTTTATTTTTCTTGTGGTGCCCCAAACTGCCCCCAGCTCTGAAGCTGAGGCTGCCCCAGCACAGAGCAGAGGGGACAATCCCCTCCCTTGCCCAGCTGGCAATGCTGTGCCTGATGCCCCTCAGAACACAGGTGCCCCTCCTGGCTGCCAGGGCACTGCTGACTCAAATCGAACTTGCCATTGACCAGGAGCCCCTTTCTGCAGCACTGCTTTCCAGCATCTCATTCCTCAGTCTGTGTGTGCATCCAGGGTTGCCCCATCCCAGGTACAGAATCCAGCACTTTGCTTACCTCTGCTCCTGCTGTTTCCCTTCCTCTCTTCATACCTGGTGGTGCTGCTCATTAGATCTTCCATGAGAAAGTAACACAGCTGGGCTGTTTTCTGACATGTGAAGGATTTGAATTGACAGCTGGAGAAGTCCAGTGGGCCCTCATGGTGGTACAGGTTAAGCAGCAGGAGAACATTATTGAAAGAGGATGCAAAGAGAGGAAAGGAACAGGACCTTTTAGGCAGTGGCAAAGCTCAATACTCAGCTCACCAGATTGCCAAACCCACCAGCTTCCCTAAAGTTTAGGTAGAATCTGGACCAACTGAGTTATTTGTTTAGAGGCATCTCTGTATCTCAGCCATGTTCTTCACTACTATGTTTTGGCAGAAGAGTTACAGTGGAACAGATGTCTATTTATTTATATATGTTAATAACACAGCAAGTTGCTTGACATGAGGATACAGGAAAGCATTTGAAGACCAAAGCCTTATCAATATACTGGTTCCATCTTAAAAGGCAAATTTGAATGTCGTGAGGAAGAAATCGATCAGCAAATTCTCTGCTTCTCCCTGTCTACAGTTATTTGCTAACACAATCCCCTTAAAGCAGTTATTCAGAGATAACAGAGATTTATTGATTTTGTAGCCAGTTTGATTGCTCAGATTCACTGGTTACTGCTGAGAAATGGATAAGGATCAGTGGCAATCAAAAAGTGCCCAGATAGGCTGCAAGAACATGAAATGAAGTGAAATACCTCATGAGCTCTGACAGCATCTTTGTTCCTTTTTACTTTAAGTAATTATTTTATTTTGTGATGTTCCACATCATTTCTCTGGCATCTTGCTGGTCCCGCTCTTCTTCACACTTCAGGTTAAAGCATTTGAACTTCCATTCTCAGGCCTTCCTCTTCCTACAAACTTTTTCTGGTTGTATCTCTGTTGTCTCTCAAGATAATTCTCTTATTTTAACACAGTGAATAATCTCTTTGTTTAGGTGATCTCAATCCTTCTTATTGTCTTTCAGTTACATTTTCTGGATTTATTATAGGAAAGGCATTTGCACAAATACTTCTACCTTCTCATGCATTTCTGTTGCAAGCAGAGCTCTTCACTGCCTTGTACCTGCAGAAGGGCTCTGAATGTACTTTAAGTGCACAGTAGGGTTTTCCTTGCAGTCCTCCCTAGCTGCATATATTCAGGTGAAAATGTTATCAAAATGAGCAGTGGGAGTGGAAAGAACAGGAGAATGCCAGTGTCATTGGCTCTGTCCTAGCCACTCCATGCCTGCTCAAATGGTGTCTGCAATGAGGGTATCCCTGTTCCTCACTAACTGTTGCATGTATGGGAACACCCACCCCACACCAGGCCTGTGCCCTCCTCCCTTAGCACCAGCTCAGAAAAGCTCCCATGAGAAGGGAGAGCAAGAGGTAACACCAGTTTGGAGCCTCCTACTGAGGGGAAAGATCAATTCCTCAGTCAGACCTCCAGACTGAGCGCAGGATGTATCCTAAATAGTGGCCTATGCAGTGGGAATGAATGATGCTTGCAAGCCAGCTATGGAGTTGTTTGAACAAGAGCAACAAATATGAAGAAAAGGATCATTTGGTAAGGGCATTTTGCATAGGGAAGAGAAGCATTTACAAATGCTTTTAACTCAAATGTTTAACATTGTGCATTTTTTTTTGTTTGTTTTAAAAGTTAATTCGAGTTTTAAAGTTAGTTCTAGTTTCTGTTTCAATAAACTCCTAATATAGAATTGAAATGTCATAGTGCTCCAAGTCCTATCACAAGATCTTTCCTCTTCTGTGTAAACTAATTTCATTGCCATATTCCCTTTTCACTTTAGCCTGGCCTTATTATGTAGGTAGCCAAGACTAGTGGTGTGGTTATTTTTTTTCTCCTGCTCTACACCATAAGTGGACCCAAAACAGTCCAAATATGAAGAAAGCCAAGGTCACCCAAAAATTCATGAGACTCACCCCCAAGAACTGGGTTTTTTATACAGTTGCCTCTCAGAAGCAATGCTGGTTTCAAAAAAAAACTCATTTTAAGAAGATGCAATAGAAAAATAAAATTAGACTCCTCATTCCATAAACACTTATCCTCCAATTCACCCCCTAAATTCCTTAAACTGTGTTTGACTCTGTCTCCTTAACTTTGGCTGCTTTTCTTCCTTTTCACTGCCTGTATAAGGAACATGCTCTGTTTTTTAGCACAGTGGTTGCTTTGCTGAGACCACTCGCAGACTTTTGCATGACTATCCCAGAATCTTCTAGGTTCAGCAATCCTCTGATGCTCCTTTGCAGCATGAAAATGACAAATGCCACTTAATGAATGTCAATGTAGGAGATGAATTAAAGTCTCTTACAAACAAATTTTGTCACATCTATTGTGTCCATTACACAAGGGTGTAATGCTCTCAGGTACCTACAACTGTTTGTGCTCTCCTCTAGATGAGGTGCTGGTGCAGATGGGGTGCCTGCCACCAGCAAGCTTGACAAACAAGCTCTGTAGCTTTGGACCAATTTTTCCAGGTGCCAATCATTTCAGACTTTTGGGTCATTACATTTTTGTTCATCCCAGTACAGTAAATATCCATGCAAACATACAAGTTAAACCACACCATAGCCTCCACTGAGTTCAGAGGATGAGTTCATATGTGTGCATGTTTTAGGCACAAAGGAACAAGAACTTGATTTTTTCCTATCAAAAGGCTTTGTACTGATGGATATTTGTTTAACAGACCTCTTCTGTTAGCAAGGAGAGTTTTAAGACAACCACATTACACAGAAATGTTGACTAAATGCTCAACTGTGCCTCTCAAGGCACCCATAGATTTAACTAACCCCATTAAAGCCAGACATTATTATATATGCCAGAGTATATAACTGTTTATAACAGTTTGTTGCATTCTCATGGTACTGCCAGAATATACAATAAGCCAGCACAGAAATGTATTGCCTGAGGCACTTCACATATTGTGATAGTATATGAGAAATTATTGTACAAGTGAATAGAAAATGTGAAGATGCAAGGCATGCTATTTTGTTGTTTGTATGGATAGGCAGGAAAATATAAAAGTATAAAGATAAGTATACTTCTGAACGTCCTGATCTGATTACAACAGTACAGCTTCTCTCACAAGTCCTGCTGCCACAGCATGATTGCTGCAGAACAAAATAAAAACCACTGTGGCACAGAAGTTACTTTTAAAATATCCTTAAGTACATTACATCTTTTAAGCACTGACTTTTGACAACCTACTCAACATGATATTTCTGAAAGTAAAGCTGAAAATTAGATTTAACCATTTTTACATCTTACAAAGCTAGGTGGCCTGAATAAGTGGAGTGAAGGAGGCCACACAGAACATCTGCATTGCAGCTGGCATGAGGTCTGATGAGTTCTTTGTGTCCTGCCCCATGCAGAGCCACTACACTGCCTCTCAGTTCTGGCCTCATGGGCTGCACAGCTTGCTCAAAATGTGCCTGATGGGCTTGAAATCTGAAACTGGAGCGGGACATCATGTGGAACTGCTGTAGTGCAGCTGGGAGAAGGCTGAACATTACGCTGTCAGTGGGTGATCTTGACAACTTTGATTAAAAAGGTCATGTATAAAACTAGCATTCCAGGCAAAGCTCTGTTGAAAAAACAAGGTTTGAGGTCTGAGAGATCTAAAATGCTTTGCTGTCATTTTTTCTATATTTCACACATAACTGGAATTGTCTAGAGGGGCTGAAAAGGGAATAAAAGCATTTTTGTTCATTGCCACATTACTAGTTTGTTGGAGCCTGTCTTTTTGTGGGTTGTTTTGTTCTATTTTTTTAATTATGGAGTTATGTTCTATCACTAGAGGTAGATGTAGACATACTTAGGATTTGATTTTGAAAAAAATTAAAATATAACCAAAATATAACCAAATCAGAATTGCTCTGAAATACAGTATGAAGTAGCTGAATAACCTCCTAATAATTTTTTTAAAATTTAATCACTATTTCTGTATAACTATGTTTTGATGAACTTTTAAAACTAAAGCATATCAAAGAGACTCTGCTTTGGAAAATAATGTAGAACCAGGTAGTGCCAACATCAAAAATTAATAAATGTATATAAGGCTGATAACTAATACACTTGTTTTAAAAGAGTCCTTGGAGAGAGAACTACAGATAATTTTTGGGATTGATTTAAAATCACACTAACATTAGCTAAATAGGAAATCAGGTTAGAGTTTTATAATGTGATGATGTAATTATGAAAAATATGTTTTGGTGTCTCCTTCTTTCAAGAATTTAAATATAATTGCTTAAGATTCAAGTAATAAGGAAGAGGAAAACTTAAAATCTTTTCTATTATAAGGCTTGTCAGCCTCCAGAGAGAGACATTTTCAGCACATTCCTTCCACCCTCTTAATAGAAGTCTTTAAGTAAATAGCTGTGGGTGAGTGTTTGGAAAGCCCTTTCAAAGTGAAAAGTACTTCAGCATTGGAAAATCTTGAACATTAATGCAGATACTAACCAAAACACCTTAAATTTGGATTTTTGTCTCTTCTGTTTTTGAGAATCATCTTTCATTTTCCTGTCCTGGGCTAAAACTTCACTGAGATGTTGTTCCAGTGTGTATTTTAGACTGTATTTATGTCCTACAAGAGCAACCTACAGTGTTGTAGAAGAGATAGGCAGAGCTATTCTGATGTAAGTGACACTCTCAAAGGTAATCATTACTTCTGTAATCATCACTCCTGTGGGCAAATGCATGTAAGCTGTAAGTCTTTGTCTAAGAAAATTTCTGCTCTGGATTAAAATGATTAATACATAATTTTAATTTTTTTAGGGCAATGTTGAAGTAACTCTTACCTCAACTTCTGCTTATTCCTCAGTTCCTTAGCCATTCCAGTAGTATTAGGCTACCAGCAAGATCCCTGAGAAATGTATGAGATACCTTCCTAAATTAAAATAAAAGGGTTGGTCAATACTACTAACTGTAGAACTGTTTCATTTTCCAGACATGACTAAGGAACACATGTTTTTACAGCCAGTTCATTCAACTATTGGCTAATCCATCAATCTATAGAATGTGCTTTCTTTAAAAGCCTGATATTAATCTAGCCCCAAATAACATGACAGGAATTAAATACACTTTTAAATAATTTAAATCAAGAAGAGCATATCCAACTGAATTCATCACAGCAGAAACACTCCAGCTTGTCATCTTTTCAAGCAAGCTACATAATTGAACATTTATTAGAATAATTTTTAAATATGATTAGCACTTATTTTTACACACCAACCTCTAATAACAATATAATTTGAATCTCATAAAAATAAAAGATAACATAGCTGTAAGCAAAATTTCAGTTATTAACACAGGGAAAACTATTTCTGTATATCTAACAAAAAAAGCATTCCCTAATTCTGTAGCACCTCCCTGACTGACCCCTTCCAGCACTTAGCTACACTCACGCTTGGAAAAGCTTATCTAAACATCTATCCTACATGTCCTTTTCTGAAAACAAATCATCAAACTTGCTTTGAAATTATAAGGCTAAAACTTTGCTGGCAGAAGAAATACAGAATTATCTTCACATTTGTCACTATTTCTATTTCACTAATCCTCATGTGTGCAAATACAGTATAACTATCACTTATTCTTCTAGAAAAAAAAGGCTTAATACCACCTTAACTAGGAAAACCAAGTTAACTGTCAACTAACTAACTAAATAAATCTGTTCAGCAACAAATATTCCTCAAAAATTTTGTATTTTTCAAGATATGTGTAAAAATTATAGCTGAACAACTGCATCTAATCCCCCTTATTATTCTCTTTAACTTGAATAAAACTTTTTCTAATTGGCAGTAGCCAGTTTCATAGATGTGGGCAGACACATTTGATTCAATGACTATAACATTGCTATATAAGTATTCAGAAAGGAATAGAGCTGCCACAATACACAGGAATATTGATAATGTAAGGTACAAGGCACAAATAGGTATTAGGTTTTTAAAAATATTAACACAGTTGTGGATCCTAACATTGTTCATAATTTTCTACTGCTTTAGGTAGATTTCTTGTACAGTCATGAGGCAAATACTTCTCTATTCTAGCTGTAATATGCTAGGGTTTTTCAATGCCTTTAGGATTTTTTTCAGGACTGACTAGGAATAAGGGAATTATTCCTATCCCTATAAAAAGAGAACACAGTTAGCATGCAGTTAAAGTCATGTTGATAATCAAGATTTTACATCTATTATGAACTAATGTAGGAAATTACTGGACCTTTTAAAATATAAGATGTATGGAAGGACAAGCCTGAAAGTAGTAGTCATGCAACTTGTTGACGACTTTTGCATGCTCAAGTAGCTCTGAAGTACAAGATTTATCTAGAGGAAAAAGCTGCTGTTTGTCTTCATTGAATACTATACGAGTACAAAAGGAAGATATGCATTTGAAAGTGCTAAGAGAAATATTACTGTAAATTGGTATAGATACACTGAAGTGTGACATTTTTCTTCTTTTAGTTACATTATTCTCAGAGCATTTTAGTCAAACCAAGGAAGAGTAACAAAACTGAAGAGACTATGTTCATATGATGTGGCCTAACTTTTTTCGTGTATACCCTGAAGAGTGTAAAAACTCAGAGCCTTATTCCTCTTGCAATTCTGCTTCTCAGAAATTTTAGTCTAAAAAAATTGAACTCTGCTGTCAAGGTAAAGGCGACCTCTGCTGAAGAGGAAAAATGTATGGTCCACACATTCCAGCAGAATGAGGAGGGAGATGAAAAAACTTGCCAAGAGAAGCCAACTCACAGTGGAAAGTACCTTCCTGGTGAGGGAGAACAGAAAAGTGAAACAACCCTCAGAATTTCTGATCTTGACTGTGTGCGAATAACATTTCAAAGTTTGGTAAAGAAGAATGCAAATTACCCTGTGCTATTCAGAGAGACAACCTGGTGGGATTTTCAGATTAGTATCCATTAATGTTATCTCCTCTCCCTTTTTCATTTCAGATCTAGAATAGACAAAAGTTACAGCTCCCCAGAGCACACAGACAATACTGTTTCTGAGGAATAGACAATGTTTTGTTCCATTACAGTACTTACCACATTTGTTCTCAGTTTGTGGTGCTAAAAATACCCCTCATCCTAAAAGTTCACCCAAATGCTGGAACACTGACATGAAACTAAAAAACCCTGCACTGCCTAATGCTGAAGGTTGCCTAACATAGTGTCTGGTGTCAAACAGCATTCAGTGAATGCCAGAGGATTTTAGGACTGTCAGAGGCAACTGGAACATTTCCCTCATTACAAACTCTTTTGATTTCTACTGATCAATCTTCAGTGAGTTTCTGATCCAAGTGTCTTAGCTGTATGTCCCATTTTGTAACATAAGCATGCCACATGTGAAAAAATGTTGCTCATTTTTACCTTTTGGACTGGCTGCCTCCATACCACTACTTCTATCAAAACACACACCTTTTCCACATCACTTCTGAATTTACAGATCTCTGTTATATCCTCATGGAGCCGCCTCTTTCCCATCCAGGAGAGCCCCAAACAACTCATCTGCTTCTCAGCTGTGATGTCATTTTATAGCTTTGACCCTTCAATTTGAGCCTTTTCCTAGCTTTGCTGTCTTTATGTAACAGAGCAGACCAGAATTTTACACTATGCTGACCTAACTGACCTAATTTACATGGTGTAAAACTGTTTTCTGTTTTATTCTTCATCTCCTACTGAGTCATTCTCAGCACTTATGTGACCTGATGCTGAACCGTGAGCTGAGGTTTCCATAAAATTACTAGATAACTTCAAAATCACTTTCCTACATATTAATAGCTACTTCAGAGGACTTAGCTGCAGGTAAAGTGAGATCTAAGTATTATTTTCTATATTATATTTACATTATTTTAGCAAAATGTTGAAATACATTTTCCACTTTATCAGTCTGTCACGCAATTGGTCTGATGCTTCTAGCACTTTCCATTTTTGTGGTTTTTTTTTGAAAAAACAACATACATGGAAACATTATGTTACTATTTAGGCCTCTTTAACTAATCCTTTACATACTTCTTGAGCAGCAGTCCTGCGCTTCTTTAGCAGCACGTGTTGGGGATTTTGCTAATTTATTCCTTTACTCTTTATTATTCTATTTTGCAAATAGCAGTGTGGGTGTCCCAATCAAGGGATGCCCACTCTTCAAACAGTGCAACACTGTTTTTAAAGAAGCTCTAATGAGAGACTTTGCACCTGTACTCAGGGAAGTGTCCAGCAACTTTATTGATCATGAGGCATGAACTCTCTCAGAATGCAACTACTCACACTGCTCAGTGCTTTTACAGTCTGATCACCTCCTGACCTGTATGCTTCTCTTACAGGCTTCCTATTTAGAAAACAAAAGTATATACAGGTTTTATTGTTCTACATCTTTGACTTAGGTGTTGCATTTTTCCCCACATTTTCACATTTGTCCATTTTTGTTTTCTTGACACAAAATACAAATTTTCTAGTAAGGACAACTTTTTCCTCTTGTGAGTTCTCTAATTTCTCAATAAAAAATAATTTATATTTCCCAATGAAACAGTGATCCAATGTTCACACTAAAAATTGAAATTTTAATTTGGATTTGTAGTTTTGGTACCATCTTGGGTATGGTTACCAGCAGACTGAGAGATTTTGCTGTATAGTCTTCTCAAGGGACTTAGTTCATAGCCCTTGGGACAGACAGTGTAAGGAGAGTCTAGATTACTGGTTGTTTATTTAATTTCAATTTTTAGCATGGCACCAGTTTCCCACAGAACAAACACTTTGTTATCTCCACTGTCTCAACAGCCTCACTTAAAACCAGATATTCTAGTCTTCAAGTGGTTTTTCTTAGACTGAGATTTCTACAGAAATATATACACAGTGGGTTCAATTCCCAGTTTCAAGGGAACCATAGTGTTATGGTTTAAAGGACAACAACTTTTTTTTTTTTTTTTCCTTCCTGGGGGGGGTTCTTTGTTTTTCTCCTTCCCCCGGGGCCAAGTTTCCCCCAAGGGGGAGGAGCCC
>VZTR01033938.1:12311-29694 GCA_013400775.1 Chaetops frenatus
TCATCCTTAAAACTCCACCCCATAGTATATGAGTGAGCCCTTGGATGACAGTTGTGGGAAAAGCTGTAACCAAGGGAAGACTTGTGTCACATGTGAACTAATATCCTTTCTGGGCGGGAGTTTGCGGTGACATGAACTCCACGAGAGACTAGTGCTTCTTGTGGGAAAAATCTCCATGGTGAGACAAGAGAGACTCTTCTTCCAATTGGACTGATGAAAGCCTATTTCAAGAGTGGTAAATTGACCAGGGGTTTTCTAAGTTTGTTTCTCTGTGTTGTTGGTGAGAAAGATGGTGGTAAAGGAAGATAAATGAGGTGGGAGAAAGGAACCATCTTGGGTGGGGGGCTGGGGGAGGAAGAAGAAACCACCTGGGGGTTGATTTTGATTTTGTTGTTTTTTGTTAATAAACTATTTTTATCTTTGAAGTTTAGGTCTGTTTTGCATTTCTCTTAATCCTTATTCTCATGAAACCACTACACTACACTCTCACCTGGTGTGAGCAGGTGAGCAGGTAAATGTGAAACCGCTACATTAAATGGTGTTTCTGCCCGGTTTTGAACAAACCCATGATACATAGTTAACTGCTCCCTGCTGTTTATTTTTACCAACTTCTATCCTATTCTTTTGCCAAAGTCTATTTATCATCCATAATCACATTTCCCTTCTTACACATCTACTTTTCCTGAGTACATGGACTTTAAATGCCTACTTTTTTCATTTTGAAAAAACATGCTGTGACAGAAGCCTGGTTTCATTCTCTGCACATACACTAATGGACCTATCTGTTTGTATTCCCTTGACATTATCTGCAGTCATGCAATGGAACACTGCTTCTCTCCCTCTCTTCTCTTCATGGGTCTGGAAAGCTACCATATGACAGTCACAGTCTTTCAGCCTAACCCAGGGCTGAAGTAAAATGTTTATTCCAAAGGGAAAGTGTGTTTTTTTAATAGCAGAAAGGAGGAGGAAGGAAAAAAATGGGCATAAACTCCATGTTTCTGTTCAGAGCTACTGCATTAAAGAGCCACAGAAAAAACCAAACCAAAACAAAACAAAAGGAAATTTGTTTGTGAAACCATTTCAGGGACAGATCTTTTTTTGACAAATGTACAGAAAATATTAATCTGAGGAGTTGAGGTTCTTTTATTTTACACCTAATACAATTCAAATGTAAAGGATTACTTGCACAAAAAAATAAACACATTTGGTATAAAAATTTATCCTCACTTTAACACATTTTTTCTTCTTATGGCCCCCGCCTTCTCTGGAGCAGAAACATATAAAGACTAATGGCACAAGTTTGTTTTATTCTACAGCATTTTTTTTGTTTTTACATACTCAAGTACCCTAAAGGACAACAGCCCGCTGTATACAAGAACCATTTTCTTCAGCCTGCTGAATTAAGTTTCATAAAGAACCAAAGCTATAAAGGCATTTTAAAAACCACTGTCTCTTTTTCCTTTCAGAAGCACTGACTTTTTGCACTATTAATATACATAGTGTTACGTAACAGCTCTTGAGTACAGTACATGCAGCAGAATATCTGTTGTATATAAAACATACATTTAAAATCTTGACTTATTGGAATTTTTGGAAGATTGAGTAATTGTAGAATGCCCACTGCTTAGAGAAAATGGTTTGATAGTACAAGTGTCTGCATATGTTGGCCACTGGAACAATCCAAGGCTCACTGGAATAGTATCTGTAGCACATAAAGGTGCAAAAATAATTTACCTACAATATTAAAACACGACTTAGCAAAACCAATAGTTCAAGATCTTATGACTGGGGGCTGGAACTAGAAGATCTTTATGGTCTTTTCCAACCATACCATTCTATGATTGCTATGTTATCCTTCAGTGGTTGCAAGGAAGTGTGGTGAGAGCTGCCTCTCTCCTCCCAAGTCCTTTATAAAACCTTTAGCATGCAATTTGTTTTCCAGATGAAGAAACTTATTTATGTCTACTGCCTCTTCTCTTCATTGCAGCTGTACACTGTGGACAGTACCATTTCCCTTTCGGTGCTTCTGTCAGTCCAACACATCCATAGTGGAACCACTCGATAGGGCACTATAAAAAGAGTTAAAAGAGATGCTTTGGGACTTGGGCTTTTTTTCAAAATGCCTATCACAAATACAATTCTATGAAAATGAAACATGAGTGGAAAGCATAGATTCTGCATTTCACACAAGTCACAGGACAAAATGAGGAGAGAGGAGGATCTGCAACATATACTCAGTACACTAAGAAAAATGATAAAAATTCTAGGAGTCATATATGGACTCACATGGAACAAAATAAGTATGCTGTGCTTTGAAATAGTTTGACAAAGTAATCTTATCACTTACTTCTGTTTAAATGTAGTATCTCAGTAAATATGTGATTATATTCAACTGTTCTTTGAAAATTGTTTTTTTGAAAAGGACAACTGTAGTGACATAATTGAACGTTCACAGAAATTAAGGATATTTTGAAGCAGGGCATTTTTGACCCTAACAAAGGCTGAAGGTTTCTAAAAGAACCTGAGCTGTGTGGAGAGATGAGGAAAAGTTTCCTGAAGGATGGTTCAAATCATAAGCACTTTACTCTAAAAAAACTCTACCCAAAAACAAACTCTAAAAAAAAGTAACTCCTACAAGCAATAGTTATATGCACAAGCCTCTCATGAACCTTTTGAACTTTGTTACTTACATCTTGGTTATCACAGCCTACCATTTCACCATAGGATACCTAGTAAAATAATAAAAAAACCCCTTATTAATAATCATGTTACTAGTTAAAAGCAATTAACATTTTGAAAGGGCCAACACTCAGATTTCTTCCTTTGAGGAGTTTTTCCATAAATAGCAGCAACAACATTTTCATTTTACTTTTGTTACACAACCCAAACACCATCATGCTCATAGTGAATTAATTTTCAAAAACTGTTCATGCAAAAGAAGATACATCTGCATATTTCAGATTGGATAAAAACCTAAATTCACTGTGAACCCCCTCAATTTTTAATTTAATTATTTCTGAAGTCTCCATTACTTTAAACTCTCCAAGGATATCACATCACTAAAAAATTGACTGTTTTTAGCTGCAGGAGTTAATTATTCACATCACCAGTAAGTAAATAAAAACTCAGATCAGAAGTTCAAGAGTAAAAACACTTTTTTTTTTAAGTTAGCATTCACAGAAGGAAGTTCAGCTACATCAAAACAGCAGCTGTAGTTGTATTTCAATTTGGAAGCCATCCTTACCTGATTACAAATACAGTAACGTGGCTCATTTGGATCATAGGTCCAATCAACCTGGCTATTAGAATCAGACTCTGGTATTACTGCTGTTTGCTGAGACAGTTCTTGTGCCAGTGCAGACGAAGAAGAACATGATGACAGAGAGGAAGAAGAAGATGATAATGAGGACTGCTGACTTGAGGATTTGTTGTTGTTTCTGAGGAAGAGTTAAAAAAAAGGAAAAAAACTCAGCATACATGATTTATTTTCTGCCAAGTGAAAGAATCACTAAACGAGTACTTTTGACTCTGAAATACTGCAGCATATAAATCCGAAAGCTATCATTCACTATCACATTTCATTCAACCACTGCAAGCACTGGAATGCACCCACTGAATGCTCTTGGAAAAGGAAACAAGTCATACCAGCTTACAAGTGCAAGACACGCTGTTCTAATCAATGGAATTTAACGGCTCTAAACTGTCAAGTGGCTTTAACAAATGCTTTTCTTCACAAAATTTTTCATCAACAGCCTTGGTGTCAAGTCCTTATAAAAACTATGTTACAAATAAAACAAGAATTTACATATAGATAATGTCATGTCATGTACAATAGATAACTGTTTTGAAGATGACCAATTCTCTGTTAATCTCCACTCAAGCATCAGCAATCACTCCATAGGAATGGTGCCAGAATAAAATGTCTCTGCTTTTGCTTATAGGTCAGACCTGACACCCAAGATAATCGTAGATGAAAAATACTTCTAAAAAAACATCATTAACTGAGCTGTGAACACACACAAATTTGAATGAAGAAAAAAAACTCAAGTCAGTTTGAAAGGGTGGGCTTTTTGTCACAATGTGTTGTGGCACTGTGTTGTTTGAAATGTTTTAAAACTTCACTTCCATTCAGAAATAAAATTCCTTCCCTGTTGTAGATGGTCAGTCATTAGAGTCATGTTTACTTGAAACTGGCATCAAACAGATCTCCAAATTATTTCAAAACCATCTACAAACCACTGCACAGTAATTCCCAACATTTAGATGTTAGGATCCCAACTGTTAGATCAAATCTCTCCAAAACACAGAAAATTGAGGGAAGAAACTCGATTGTATCTCAGATAAAAAAGCAAATCAGTGGAGTGAGTTTGATTAAAGAAAAAGAAGTGGGAAGACTGAAGAACACAGCCCTGAACAAAAAATGGCCAACAGGCAGTAACTATCTTCTGCTGATTCCCCCTAACAGATATTAAATACGTCTTTATAATATGGCCCATGACCTCTTAAAAGAAAGCTTAGCTGCCTTAAAAGTTATAATTGCAGCCAACAAGTAAGAAAACCTACTTGCTTTTTCTGCCACTTCGTGAATCTGTGGTTGAGGAACTTAACGTCTGAGTTAATGTAGATGCCAGAGCCGATGAAGAATATCCAGCTGAATCTCTGGACAATGAAAATTCTCTTCCAAGCTGAAAATCGTTATTCTTAAAGGCTTCATAGCTGGCTTTTAGACTGGATGTTCGTCTTCCCTCCTTCATCTGAAAAGAATATTGATACTGTATCAGATTACACTGTAAAGCTCCTACATAAGAACTACCAGGCTGCTAACTGCTAATGATTTGCACAGGTTCACTCATTACCTTGTTAACAAAATTATGTACAGAAAGCAGTTAAATGTGCCAGAATTTCTTCCAGGAAAAGTCAGAAAACAAGCTGTCTCTTTAGGCAAGTTATCCAGAATGAAACTGTTGCATATTAATAAAATTCTAATACAAGAATTGAATCACATCAGCTGAAAGTGATCATGGGAATTCAGATTCCAATAAAAAGAAAAAGAGCAGTCACTAGCCTTTCTTCTTAATCTTAAGCAGATGGCAGAATAACATGAATATTTTGACATTACCTGTGCCGTGGCTTGCACTGCTTGAGCTGCTGCCATGGTAATTGCACCGGCCCCGGATCCTGAAGATAATGAGCCCAGGTTATATGATGCCAATGGTTGAGAAGAGTTTGTATTGTATGCATTGTTTGAAGAGGATGATGAATTACTGTTTCGACACCCTTGATGAATAGAACACATTTATGAAATTCAAAATGAAACTGAATTCCTTTGCATTTTAAGAAGAGTTATATGACAACCAGTGAAAGAGCAGGAACTCCATTTACGCATCAAAGTAGTCTAATCATTTGGAAAAAAGGTTTCAAAGTAGTTAGACACAGCCAATATTTGTTTATGGGGAAAAAAGAGAAGAAGTTTGTTCCCTATCTATCCTCATGTGCAAGGAGTCCTTCTAGAAAGACAGCTCTCACTAACATACTGTTATCGAAGAACAGATGAAGCTATGCCTATACTGAAACAATTCTCACGACTATAATCATCAAGAAGAGGGTAAGAATGATTACGCACCTATACTGTTTCTGAAGTAAAACTTTCAACAATCTTAAAACTTTCAACAGATCAGTTTTAATGCAACACAGTTTCCAGGGCCATTTGCAGAATGACAGCTGCCCAAATACAGCTACATTTTATTTGCAGCCTTCTGTGAAGTTTCTTCAAAAGAAAATTGAAATAGACATGACTGAAACTACCTAAACTGACAAACATTACTGAATACCAAAACAAGGTAGTTGGTTGGCAACTCCTTAGTCTTTTATTTTCAGAAAAGGAACTATGAAACACCTTAATATTGGGAATAGGCAGAAAAGTTTAGGTTTTTTTAGTCACTATTTAAAAAGACTTCTCTTTTGACACAGACAACACATGACAGAATTTTATTTTTGGACCAGCTCTTAAAAAAAAAAAAGTGTGAAAATTCTTTTCCCTTACTTTGGAAATTGTTGTATGCATTTTTTTCTGAAAATAATCAATTGATCTCTTATATTTCTACTACTGGTCGAATGAAACTGTACTGTTAACTTCCTCAAAGTGTAAATGAAAAGAAACAGCCAACACACAGCTGTTAAATGACAACAAAGCAAACACACTTAATGGATCACACAGATGAGTAAGAATGCCTGCAATTTCTTATGTTCCAAGTGACTGAAAATCCCAGGGAAAAAGGTATCAGCCTCTGATTAAGGACTGGCTGAATGAAGATCCCAGAAGGTCATTATCGATGGCACAGAGTCTAGAAATTCCACAAAGGGAAGTGCAGTGCACCTGGAGAGGAATAACGGCATGCAACAGCACAGGCTGTGAGCAGACCTGCTGAAAAGCTGCCCTGTGGAGAGGGACCTCAGGGTCCTGGTGGACAACAAACTGTCCCTGAACCAGCAGTGTCCACTGGGGCAAAGAAGGCCAATAGTGTCCCAGGGTGCATTAGGAAGAGCACTGGCAGCGGTTTGAGGGAGGTGATCCTGAACCTCTATTCANTAAGGACTGGCTGAATGAAGATCCCAGAAGGTCATTATCGATGGCACAGAGTCTAGAAATTCCACAAAGGGAAGTGCAGTGCACCTGGAGAGGAATAATGGCATGCAACAGCACAGGCTGTGAGCAGACCTGCTGAAAAGCTGCCCTGTGGAGAAGGACCTCAGGGTCCTGGTGGACAACAAACTGTCCCTGAGCCAGCAGTGTCCACTGGGGCAAAGAAGGCCAATGGTGTCCCAGGGTGCATTAGGAAGAGCACTGCCAGCAGTTTGAGGGAGGTGATCTTGAACCTCTATTCAACCCTAGCAAAGCTGCATCTGGAGTGCTGTGTCCAGTTCTGGGTTCCTCAGAGAGACATGGAGTTCCTGGAGTGGGTCTAGCACAGTGAAAAAGATGATTAAGGTACTGGAGCACCTCACTTATGAGGAAAGGCTGAGGGACCTGAGCCTGTTCAGCCTCAAGAAGAGATGACTGAGAGGGGACCTCATCACTGTCTACAAGCATCTGAACAGAGGGTGTTAAGGGGATGGAACCAGGCTCTGCTTGGTGGTGCTCAGCAATGGGACAAGAGGCAAAGGGCAGAACCTGATGCACAGGAAGTTCCAACTGAATGTATGGAAAATCTTCTGTACCATGCAGGTGGCCACACACAGGACAGGTTGGAATGACCCTGCTTGAGCAGGGAGGTTGCACCAGATGACCCACTGGGGTCCCTTCCAACCTTACCTATTCCACGATTCTGTGATTTCAGAAGACTAACCCAAAAATACAATGAAGTTTCTCTTCTTCTGATTAAAAAGCAATGAAATGAAAGACAATTAGGATTACCTGGTGTATTTTCTTTAGAAGCATCTGAAGTCAAGGTAGATAGAAGAGCTTCAGATTTAAACTTCTTCTCGGGAACATGATCTGTTGTACTATGGTGAGAGGATGGATTGTGTTTCCTTTCTAAATTAAACAAATTAAGGCAACTTAAATATAAAATCTATTCAGCTTGAAAGTCAAATTATGCTAGCACTTTCAACTAATTCCCACCAGCAAAACCTATTTCATTTTTGCACTTCTTAATAAGACATTATTGGCATTTATTATACTTTGTTTTCTCCCTGCAGTGATGGAGGGAAAAGAGTTCTGAACCATCTTTTTGTTGATACTACTCAACAAAAAACCCAAAGGAAACATAAAGAGTGGGCATCTTTATAATGTTCAAACACTTACTCTCTACTGGAGTGTGAGAATGGGAGTGATGGTTATTCACAGGCTGTGCTGGTGTATCCAGATCCAGAGACCCTAAGAGGGAGGTAAGGACAGGAAAACTGAGTTGGCACTGTTTTACATACTAAAGGAATCTTTAAAATATTAACCAAATCAAAATGTAGTTCTATTTATTTTAATCAGAAGAATTTTTGCTAGAATTGAAACCCTTTCTACAGTACAACCAGGAGCCAGTGAGATTAGTTCTCAAATAAAAATTGGTGACTGCTGATGTCCAACCGTTGAAATCAAGAACTTAAAATTAAGGCCAGTAAGAAGAACCAACAACACTGCCCTCAACATGCCACTTACTCAAATGAGTTGCAGCATAGCTGCACAGAAAGTACTGACAATCTACACCAATATGAACTGAAGACTGTAACATGCAAACTGTATAAACAAGGTACCTCTCCCACTGAGCCCACCTTGTCACATTCAGTCAAAACTCAAGAAACAGCAGTTTCATCTTTCAAGATGACTTAACATTCAAAAGAAAGGGCTGCAGATCATCACCCAAATTTTCTTAACATTCAAAATACACAGAGCAACAATAAAAACAAAAGAAACAAAAAACAACAACAAAACAAAAACAAAAACACACAAAAAACCCCAAAACAAAAAAACAACAACAAAAAACCACCACAAAAACCAACAAAACAATAACAAGCCCCAGCCCCAGCCCCTCCCCAAAAAAAGAAAATGTCAGATGGGCACAAATCCAAGTCTATGTCTAAGAATAACATTTCTTCTATGATGAGACTAAATAATCACAGCATAGGAAAGACTTTGACTATAAACTTAAAACAATATACAATATTTTGTGTATCAATCTCTAACAAAAAGATTTTGGAGTAGCTGCAACATGTACCAACTTACATTTACACAGGAGACAAAACAAGAAAGCAATTCACATTCATTTTTTAAAATCTGTAGCTTCAAAATTTACCTCTTCCAGTGCTTTTAAAAAGCACTCAAATACATGAGTATATGAGTAATACGTAAGTATTACAAAAGTTTAAATATAATTATTCTAGAAGAGGATCAAGGCATAAGGAGCTATTTTGGCTGAATGAACTTCAATCACATCATGAACTTGTCCAAAGGCTGCCCTCCGGTGGGACTTCAACCTTATGTATTTACTCTGAAAGCTAAAAATGTCAAGTCTTCTATTTTAGCTTTATCTAAAAACAAACCCTCAAACCAAACAAACCTTAAAGATGCAACATGCAGTCTAGTACTTCTCTATTTTGAATTCTCAAAATCCTATCTAGGGACCTCTCCACACACATGGGTCAACAGAAGGTAGCATCACATCCTAAAACCAGCTGGGATTTAAACTGAAATAAACTAGTTCTTTTCTGTAACTGCTAGTTAATTAATAGCATTTAATTGACATTTTTTCTTTTTTTGTACCTGTTATTTGTAATAGCAATTACAAATAAAATAGCCCCAAACTCCCAGTTTATACAACATAGCCACAAAAAGTCCCAAGAAAGAATACTTATTTCTAATATCCCCGAGTGACTTAAGTAAATTTTCACTATCTTTGGCTATGAGGACAGCCACTGCCTCCATAATCAGAGCAGTTTAATCAACTTAGAAATTTATCACAATCACATTTGAATTTGATGTCTAAATGCTGATAAGTACAGAAAAGCCAGATTCTTCTACACCAAGCTGGCAAAAGAGCTGTCACTTTACATTTTTATTCACATTCTGAATACCAGCACGGTTGAATTTAACATGCAGGTTTCTTACCTAAAATGCTTTTCCTTCATTGACCCATTACAGAACAACCCATTCTCGCCTCTTTAAAAATGAAAACCACCAAGTACATGGAAAACTAAAATAATGACCCTCCTTAATTTGGTGGCAATCAGTTCAAGGAAGAAATGGTACCCTTGTAACTGGGTAGGTGGCATGCTTAGGCCAACGTACTTGGCTGAATACCTACAATCATTAAAAACAGGTTTAAAGAATTATGTATCTTACTGCAGCAATTCACAAGGACAACAGTTGTGTGAAGAAAATTATTCTACTTACTCTGTTGTATTTTGATTTCACTGGTATAAACTGAGGTTAAAATTAAAATTTGAGAATCACTGATTTACCCATTGAAAATGGGTCAAAACAGGTGAAAATACTGGCAGCCACACAAGTGTATGATACTTTAATTCTGCAAATTGACAGAATGTCTGTCAAGTTCTTAAAGAAAACCATGCATACTTACGTCTCTCTAATATTTCTGTAATTCCAGCATTATCTGCTTCAAGTTCCATTTTAAATTTAGCGAGTTCCTGGTCCAATTTTCTCAAATGACGGTCTACCTGTTTGTTAGACAAAGCAAAACAATTAGCATCCAGTTCTGGAACATGAATATCTACCTCCTTAATCTCAGGCTTGCTAAGTATTTCCCTTCCAGCAATTCTGTGCCATGCAGTACCAAGCACAATAATGCACAGAAGTGTTATATTCTTGGTCACCTCCACTTCCTTCACTCAGCAGATACACTGCTGTTAACAGCAAAAGAGCACAGGCAAAGCTCCAAGACACTTCTTTTCAGAAATAAAAATGAAGACTTAGAGGTGCTCTGGTTATGCAAACACGAAGGGGAAGAGAAAGAACTGTGCATGACATGGATTTCAGGAGAGATTGGGCTGCTTTGAGGAAATTGCAAGTTTTGAACTGAAACTTGTGTGCAATTTGTGTGCCACTATAAACACCAGTAAATTTGGTGCGTACTGAGTCTTAACTGAAATCCTGTGTGTTTCAGCAAACTATGACATATTTTTGGGTATGAAAAATTAACCAAAAAAATTCTCAACTCATTGTCATGAAAAGAAACACTACATTCCAAATGCCTTCTACATCTGTAATCATACAGCAAAATGCACCTGTCTTTATCAAAGACTGGGAAATTTTCCCACTTACCAGCTAAGCAAAAGAGAACAGGAAGTTCCAACTTCTAGAACAAACTTTTGGCTAGTTGTAGTTAAACTAAAGCAGTTGTTTTATATCTTCTATATTTGAGTGTAGTCTGACTTGCAGGTTCTGGTCTCTTGAGAAATGTAAAATATACTTAAACTTTATACTTTAAATCATGTGCCACCCCTCTCTGGGTCTGGCCATCTATCCAGTTTTTTACCCAATGAATAGTGCACCTGTCCAAAGCATGAGTAGCCCGTTTCTCCAGTAGAGTGCTGTAGGAAACAGTGTCAAAGGCTTTACTAAAGTCCAGGTAGGCAACATCCACAGCCTTTCCCTCATATACTAAGCAAGTCACTTCATCATTGAAGATCAGGTCAGTCAAGTAAGACTTGCCTCCCCTAAAGCCATGCAGCCTGGGCCTCATCCCCTGGTTGTCCCACTCATGCTGTGTCATGACACTCAGGATGATGTGCTCCATGACCTTCCCCAGCACTGAAGTGCCGCTGACAGGCCCTTACTTCCCTGGATGCTCTTTCTACCCTGAGAAATACATGGGCATTACATTTGCTAATTTCTGGTCAACTGGGACCTCTGGAAGTGGTTCAGTGACCTCTTCCACCATCTCCCTCAGTGCCGTGGGGTGGATCCCATCACAGCCCTACACTTGTGTGTGTCTAAGTGGCCCAGCAGGTTGCTGACCTTCTCCCTTGACTTATGGGAACTTCATTCTGCTCCCCACCCACTTCTTCCAGCTCAGGGGGCTGGGTACCCTGAGAACAACTGGTCTTGTTATTAAAGATCACAGCAATGAAGTCATTAACTACCTCTGCCTTTCCTTCATCCTCCATCACTGTGTTTACCTCTGTATCCAGTAAAGGATGGAGATTTTCCACAGCTCTTCTTTTATTGCTGATATATTTTTTAAAAAATGGTTGTCTTTTATGGCAGTAACCAGATTAAGTTCTACTTGGGCTTTGGCCCTTCTAATTATCCCCCCGCATAACCTCACAAAATCCTTGTAGCCCTCTCAAATTGCCTGCCCATTCTTCCCAAGGTGATACGGGTTTTTTTTGGCCAAACTGAAGCCATAGCTCTGTGTTTAGCCATGCTATACATTTAGGACTTCCTTCTTGAAGAATGTCCAGCCTTCCTGGACTCCTCAACATTGCATCCCAAGGGATTCTCTCAACCAGTCTCGTAGACAGGCCAAAACCATGCATTAAAACCTTATGATTTCTAGTACTATTTCTCTGTTTTATGTTTAAGTGATACCTACTACCCAAAACCCAAAAATTCTTAGAAGTCAATAAAATATTAAATATTTCTTTCACCAGCAAAACATCTGTATATAGATGACATAAAAGTACAGGCAGCACAGCTTCAGTGCTCATCAAAATGTTTAGAACTTCCTAGGGCAGAAATTTAGGTAATTCACCACAAGTCTTGTGTCCACTTACCAGATCATATATTTGATTAGCCAGTTGCACTTTTTCATCTGCATCTTCCAAAGCCTTATAATAATCCTGTTATGAAGAGAATTTTTTTTAAAATTATGAATGTAACTAATTTCAGTAAGTTTAAGCTACTGTTATGAAGCACAAAATACAAGTCAAAAGGACAAATTTAAGTCACTTTTCAGAAAGATTGTGAAATTTTACTGTAAACAACAACCATCTGATTTTTAAATGTGAGATATGATATATAGCCATTTATTTTCTGTGTTAGAAAAAGCCAAATTACAAGATGGGGACAGTTCCTCCTAGAGAGATACTTAGATTTCTGCAAGAAATGCTACAAGAAATAAAACAATCTTGGATTTATTTTATATTACACAGCATCATGTTATGGACTCAAAATAAGATTGTGTCTTTTACTTCAGAACCACCACAAATCCTACTACCCTTCAAAATGATGCTGAAGTACTCTCTGGGGAGGCCTTTCCAGCACTCTAGTTAAATAGAAATAATATTGTATATCGTTTAGATTATTTCAAAGTAAGCTTCTCTAACTCATTAGTGCATTCTAGATAATTTGACTAAAGCAATCCAAAAGTCTCCTCTAAGCAATGAAAATTCACAGATAAAACTTTTCTTTTAAAAAAAGGTTTTCACTTTAGATTTGAACAGATTTTACTGCCTCTTAATTCTCAATTTCCATTGAATACTATCTTATTTGAGAACTGCTTGAAATTTTGATTTAACTAAAATCGAAAACAAATTTTTCATTTACTGTAGTGAAGTCAGAGCTCTGAGCTTTTTCTTTCTTAGAATTTAAAAATCTATTTGCATTAATTAAAGAAGAAAACAATCCCTACCCAAGTAAGGGGCTGAAGTAGCCAATGTAGGAGACTACAAAGGACTTTCTCCTAAGATAGACTGCATTGCTAACAATACCACCACCAATGCTCAAGGATTGAAGGATAACAGAGAACATATTGATCTTCTTACTCCTCCCTCTCTCAAACTACATATACCATATTTATAATGTGTAGAAGGACACTGGCAGAAAATCACAGGAAATGCTGAATCTAAGCTTGAAAAATATCCTCTAAAAGAAATAATATCCTCTAAAATTAACTTGGGCAACTTCATGTCACACAAACAGAAACAAAACAATCTGAGCTCAAAATTTAGTACCAGGTTTCCACATAATTTCAGGATTACATTTTTTTAAATGCTAGCAAGTGCTCAGTAAAACTTGAAATAAATTCTTGATCAAAAAAAACCTTTCACTCACTTTTCTCCTCCAAAGTAGTTCCATCCACCTCTATGAAAGCCCAAGGGAAGGCACAGTTCTAAATACTTAAGTATCCCATCAATCATAAACTATTTTCTCCTAAGGTTGTCTTAGTTTGCAAAAGAAACATCTGACCCACTCTTGTAAAATCCTTACTTTTTTGATTGATGTCATTTGTTCTTCTCTCCATTCAGGTTTGTTTTTCTTTGCATTCATAAAAAATTCATTTACCCTCTGCTCAAGCTGATCCATTGCATCTGTAGCATAGGAAAAGATTGAGACAAATGTTATCTCCTCATGTACATAAACATTAGAAAGTAAGGGGAAATTTTTTTCTCAAACGAAGTTGACAGGACTGAGGTGCAAACTACTAGAGAGGAAAAAAAAGAAAAAACCAAAACAACCAAGCGACAGTGGACAGTGGAGGGAAATATTTACCTTAATTTCCAAGAAGCAGAATTGCATTCTGGTAGGATTCTCATCAAGGTTCTTGTGCTCTCCAGCATGGGACAGGCAGGACTCCAAGTTCTAAAGGTTTTTTGTCCCTAAGAGCAGTGGTAGTGACTTAAAGCACGACCCAAACTCCTCACCCAGGGCTCTAGACTGCTGACTTTGGAACATTCTAGCCAGTTACAAACTGAGCAGAAAACAAACTGTTCTCGTTAGAGAAACAGTCAAATACAAAACCAAATAATTGAAAAAAATTAGTGTCTTAAAAAGGCAGACCAACTGAACAGCAAAGTCACTGCCTTTAAGTCCAGGGCCTCTCCATTGTTTGCTAGGAAGGGTCAGGGCAAATTGAAAGAAATTAAATTATTTCCTCCACCCCCACAGCAGTAAATGCACTGATGAAATATTATTTGGACAGGATTCTCACTTTCATGAAGTTGAGAAATATCATAAGGGGGAAAAAAATAAAACCACCCATTTTCTAACATTAACTATCTCTAGAAAGGAAAATGTCAGCCACAAGTCGTTTTCTTCATTGTTTATTGAGACTGTAACAGGGATTCCCTTCTCTTTCCCCTCCACCCTTCTCCCACTGAGTTCACTATTTCAACAGCTGGACACTTGCACACTCAACAGCTTGCATATTTCCAAAACCACGCAGCTGCCTCAGTCAAACTAGCTTTGACAGCCTTGCTAGGGTCAGGATAGATGACAGTACTGAGGGTTTTTTTGCCCTGCATTCTCAGTGACATTGCCCAGTTATCAGTTTTAAATTAAATGTGACAACGCACGAATCACCTACAAACTTCAGGCTCTGGGTGCAAAACACCTAAGAAACTTTCCAGAAACCACCATTAAAACTGCATCACATTTTGCCAAAACAAAATGACAATTAATTGACTAGTTCAAGAAGCCCATGAATCCTTAAGTACAATTTAATCTTGAAATCAAAGAGGCCAAGGGTCTTCTCAACTGAAGAACAAATTCACAGCTAGAACTGTTTACAAAAATAACCAAAAATCAGTCATACTAAATGATCAAAAATATTCATCAATCTTCCTTATGCTAGGAACATTCAGCACCAAACCCAACAGGAACCTAACACCTGACTGGACAGAGCACCATTAATCCCAAGCCATGTAAGTTCACATCAACTTTATTTAGACCCAGACTAAGTAGCCAAACAGTTTTGGAGTAAAACAGGCTAAAGGGGGAGAACCTGAACAACGAGCATTTTCCACTTGCACCATGTAGAGAAGATTAAGAAGCCTAGGAGGCAAGCAAGAAGCACACACTTTATATGGAAGCTTCTAAAGTCTTTGTTCTTTGACCAAATGACTCTAATTTGGTCCATAAAGCCAAAAGACAAAGTGTTCTATCTCCTATCCTCTGACCACAAACACCTTAAGTATTAGTTATTCTAGAGGCTCCATAAAGAAGAAATTATTAAAAAGTATCTTCCCTCTTCACTTTTTATTGAGGACATGTTATCAGTCTGTTTGAAACTGCCTAGGGGAAAATTTTCACAGCAACCTGGTCTCTTTAAAGGGCAGAAAAGGCAAAGACGAGTGCAGGTGTTGGGGTTTGGGTGATATGGAAAGTTCTCTCTGCTACACTCAAGTTCATCCATCTTTTCTTGTGATACTGTATTCTGAGATACTAATTTCTTAGATCAAATTTCTCAAGAGAGCTACCAAAACTTCAATGAAAAAGGAGTCCTTTTCCTAGATCTTGACATTTTACCATGAAAACCTGATAATACATGATTTTAACTTATACAGAGAAATGCATTTTATGCTTCATGTGGAGCTCAGTTAAAGCTCAAGAACCAATTCCCAGCTAAGATGATCTTTGCTTTTCCCACAGCAATCTTATCAGAATATACAGCAGATAGACCCAGTTTATTATTTCTTCCAACTACAAAGAGCAGAACCTGCCTCATTAGGAGTCAATGTGGTCCAAACAGGACAGAACACAAAGTCAACAACGACAATAAAGCAGAGCAGCAGAGATCCCTCTGAACTACAAATCATGTAGATTTCTGGGACAGCATTACTCATCAAAGTACTGTTTTCAAGTACTGCTGAGACACCAAACAAACTCCAGTCTGCATGTAGTGTTCATCAGGCAGTTGGACAAGTGATGCTGAACAGGCATTGGTCCAGAAGTTTCATAAATGTCTTTGGATACCCTGCCAATCATTGCACAAGAATTACAGAGTCCGAGAGAATTTTCCTCTATACCTAAGGTTGGTCCTAGTATACAATATTCACTGCCATTTACTACTTCCAGTAATACAACATGCAGTGTTACTTGTCATTTTCAGTTAAAGCAGAGGAAATGACATTCCTGCTACCTTGGCGTTGCTAGCTGCCTCAGTTCTCAAACACACCTATAAAAACCCCCTACTATCTTCTTTGCCTTCTTATGGAACAGAAGTAAAATTTGTGAACTTGTTCCAAACTATCCAGGTCAGGGAGCTCCTCACTCCCTCTCAGGATGCTTCCTGGTGATAGTGACTTCAGAGGCGTTATCCCCCAGAAGGAGCTATGACTGTTCCCACAACTTTAAACACTGAACTCAAGACAACATTTAGGTCATAATATACAAAAAAAACCTCCAGACAGTTCTACCTGTGTCAATAAGGCCTGTTAAACAGACCTGCTGGGTCCACTGAAGTAAATATTCACGGGAAAGCACTTTAAATAATTATAGAACTGTTCCCACTTAGTGTCCCATTTTGTACAGTACCCCCTAGTTATTTCAATCTCTGCTCTTTCTCTCATTCCCCTTTACAATAGTCTGGTCCCCCCATATTAATGATTGCTCTCATCTTTTGTGCAGTAGCAGTTTCGTTAAGGAATTCTTTTGGATCAGTTATAAAAAACTATATTAATTGTGTGTTAAATGACTGCAACAGCTACCCAGAGTGTTACAGGACACCTAAGTCCCAGGCAAGATGGCATTAGAAAAGATGAAATTGCAATGCATCCTGAAAACAGCTTAAGGCACTGTATTACATCAGGATATAAGCAGAGATACAAACTGATCTACAAAGAAACCTGAAGCGTGTTTATATTTTGTATAATACACATATATATACAAAAGTAGAAACGTATACAAAATGTGTATAAAACCTAACGTGTAGTTATAAAGTATATCTGCTTGTGTGTCAGCTAGGGCACAATGCACACCTAACAAACAGCACCTTCCCACATGCTACTATTAGGGAGCTGGCTGGAAAGTTTCAGGGAAAGCATGCCGCTGCCTACTGGGAGGAGTGGGACATAACTCATGTTCCAAACCATCATCACTGCTTTTAGGGATCAAAAATCTAAAGAGTTTGGGACGTGCCACCTTAAACGCCTTTGGGAGCAGCACAAGCCCAGGAAGGCGGCTCCGCCAAGACACTCCTTGCGCCGAGGCCCG
>VZTR01033941.1:4859-15565 GCA_013400775.1 Chaetops frenatus
GAAGTTCATAATTAGGCCCAAAAATAGAAGAGCATGGACTAACAACAAAATGACAAAATCTTTTTGTTTTTTAATACACTGAGACAGTGTTCTGTTCAGGCAGGACAGAACATCAGTACATTTTCCCACTTGCAGTCACTTTCATGAGAAGAATTTCTTAATCTTGTTTACAGTTCAAGCCTCCATTTCCCTAGAAACTGCTTTCTATTTCATTGTACACAGAAAAATAAATCACAGTAACTTAACAGGTGAATTTGTAAAGTTTAAATTTCAACAGTACTGGTGTAAAAAAAAAAGGTTGTCATTTCCCTTATGAAATAAATTATTTTTGTGAAAGTCAACAGTACTAAGGTTTATTCTTGATTTTACTTTCTTCACTGAACATTGTGAGTAAATGTCATATCTTTCTTTTGATTTTTATCATGTAAAATGAGAATCACACATAGCATCTATTTCACTGACGTTGTGTTCAACATCTAAGGGCTATAGTACCTATTAGTATAATCACATGAAAACAGTATATTGATTTATAAACAGTGTCAATAAATACATAATTAATTCACTGGTTAAAGAAATGGAAAACAAGAACATAAGCTTCTAAATCTTCTTTTTTGAAAGCTTTTTTGTTTTTTCTAATAAAGCTGCAAAGAATAGTAGATAGACGTGATGACTTCAGAATTTAAACACAGCAGAACATTGAATACTACAAATTAATTTTTTAATCAAGAATTAATTTTGAGAGATTTCCTTTCAAAACCTGTTAAGAGTGTGTATATAAAACCAGCATGTGTTATAAATCATTACTTTTGTTTTTCCCCTTCTTCTTGGATTATTAGAATTGTATTTGCATGATTTGCAAAAATCAGATCATCTGAGCAAGAAGGAGTAGTAGCACAGATAATTGCAGCTGACTAACCTTCCGGACTAGACTAATTATAAAGTGTCCATGAATTCTGCTCTGTGCCTTGGTTATTTTGCAATTCTGGTCTTGAACCTAAACTCACTTCCAAATAGTTAAAACTCATGAAATGAGTATTCCTTTTCCAAAGAAAGGAAGCATTATTTTTTTCTGTATGACTCTGCTTTTTACATATCTCTACCTTCCATGAAATGTGCTATTTCTTCAGATCACCAGTGAAGGGCCAGCTATGAGTAAGAGGTGAAAGTACACAGATATTATTGAGTCCAGCAACTGGAACACAGACACAGACACACACAATCCCCACTGTCAGAGTTTAAAGTAATTGCACTGTATGCTTACATTCTTTTAAAAAGAAAAAGAAAAATCTCTTACTAAAAGAAGTTATCACTTCTACCAGTGAAATATAATACTTAAATACAATTATTACAGACCTTTGTTACTTATAGGTCATTTATATAGAAGAATCCATACCTCACTGAATAAACTTCCATTCACATAAGAAACCCAGAGCTTCCAGAAGTTGGGCAGCTGACTCACAACAAGTTTTGTCAATTTTTCAACAAATACAACTTGCTGAGGAGCTTTGTATCGCCAAGCTAAAAGGGGAAGAGGGGACGGAAAAAGCAACATTAACGTTTTTAAAAATAACAAGAATGTACTCCTAGCTTGCTGCTGCACTGTATTACATGGGAGACTATACAGCATATGTAAAACCTTTCGGGTAGAAATAAAAAATTTAAAGCCCAGTCCACATATGAGTACACAATTTGTACACATACAAGCTCTCATATGCTTACAAGGTGCCAGCACTACAACCGTATCTACAGAATAGTTTCCCTTGCAGGCGTATCTAAGGCAGTCGACCCAAAAATCCATTTCTGTCTTCAAACCATTCAATTGTAAGATAACATGAAAGCAATCAAGACATTAGAAAAGTTTCAAATGAATTCTTGGCAACAGATAACTTTTTTCATTTTCCTCTGTAATGGACGAAAAGGGGTAAAGAGAAAGCTGAACAGAGGCAGAAGTACTCATTAACAGAGAAAATAAAGGAAACCTTATGAAATATTCTTCCATAATCTTCTACGTTCTCTGTTGAAACCTTCATGATTACAATGGTTTAACAAAACAGGATATCAGCACAGCAGTGATAAGAGACTTGTATTTCACTTCAAGAACTAGAGTCCACTTCAGAACACTTGGACAAAGAAATCATATATTTTTCAAAAAAAAAAAAAACCAAAACAAATGGCCAAAGTGCCCAAAAACCAAAATAAAACCACTTTAAAATGACATGCTTGTTGGTGTGGTGGTTTTTTATGTATAAACTCAGGTCTTGTACAAATGATGAATTTAAAAATATGGTATCAGCCTACATAACTGCGAAAATGCAGAAAAATGTTGCATGAAATAACACTTTTTTGTATCTACTTTGCTATAGAATGTTGCCTATACATAACAGGAATTCATCAGTTAGGCAAAAATAGCTGCCTAATAGCACATGACATACTAATAGGCTTCACCAGAGCCCCACTATTTTATTGTGTTGGTAGACAGTCTTGAATCTCCTTGAAGTACAACACACCTTCAGTAGCATCCATTTGTTGAGCTGTGGATCAAGTATCAGTCCATTTCTTTACTGGAGAATTGAACATCTGCACTACCCATTTTTTTTCACATGGCCAGAAAGCTTAGGCATTTTGGATTAGTATTTGAAAATAAAATCATAATGGAAGACCAAAATTTGGAAAGGGGCTCGACATAATTCAAGTGCAACTGTGATGAGTGATGTATCTGTTTAGGAGGCATGAAAACATCAAAGCTCAACTAGAAAAGCTCCTAGTGTGAACACAGATAGGATACTTTCACCAGCTTGGTTTATGACTGTCAGAGAACTGGTCTAGACTCAGAGGTAGAAAAACTTATTAACAAGCTGTGACTAAGTCAGGAAGCTGTGCCAACACTGCTATAGCAGCAGAGGCCCTGTAACTTCTACAGACCCCAACTTCTAACAAAAAAAAAAAAAANTTTCATGTTTGCCAAAAACTCCAGCACTAATCCAAGGTTATAACCAGGGGTGTCTATTGGTAACTCGAAACATACTGGCAAGATTTACTTCATCTGTGAAATTATTTTCCCCTCGAGGAAGCATATTTCAGGCTTAGTCCCAAGCCTGCAGACAGCAGATACTCTTTAGAATAAGCTACTGCACATTGTATCAAAAGGCTGGGGCCATAAATTAAGGACATTTTTACTTTGTTGCTAGAGAAAGCCCTAATCTGTATATTATTCCATTTATTCTATTATAATCTCTGCTACAGCATACTAAAGATGAAACTAGAGCTATTGTCTATTGTTTACATATTCTCATGAACATATGCTCAAGCAAGAGGTGAATGTTATTTGAATGCTGCAGTTTTGGATTCATAGGAATTTCTTTAACCAGTATCTTAGACAATCAGTAACAAGCATTTTGGACGAAAAAACCCCATACACACCAAATCACCCAAAAAGCCCAGAGACGCCATTGCTTAAATTTACCAAAAACTAAAGAGATCCACAAGCAAATGGAAAACAGAACACATCACAGCACATTTGGTATAGAAGCTCTTGCACAGGTGCACAGGCATCTGAAATGATAGCTTTGCTTTGTCTCTCCACTAAGAGAAGAACAAGGATGGCAGACTTATCAGTCATCATGGAAGGTCATGTGCACCTAAGCACCAAGGAACTCAGCTCAGAGGCAACACATTCTAACTCTAGGAAATTGGGATGGAATACTATAGTGCTCCAATTCTCCAGTTTTCCTTTGAATCTTGGTTTAAATTGGTGTCTACAGAATATGCAAAAATTGCTGAAAACTTACCTTTTTCAGTTTGTAAAATATAACAGATCCATAACTAAGACTCTAAAAGCAAAATAACTGATTGAAGTGGAATTGCCCACCAAATATGCAATTAAGTCCCTGCTCATGCAAAAGAAATCAAACAAGTTAAAAATAAACTGGATTTTGAGTGTTGCTTGCTACATTAAGTGTGGCATTTGTACTGTTAGTGGATGGCATTCAAAAACAACCAGCAATTTAGTGTTTTGCTTTGTAACACTTCTTAATCAACTCCATGCAAGGCTTTGGGCTGAGAAATGCCAAGGGTGACAGTAAGACAGATATTTCATTAAGGAATGATCTATTCTATGAAAAACATGTTTTCTGTCTCCCGTGATGTCATCATTGAAAGGCTCCTGAGAAGAAGTTGTTTGGACAAAGGTATTGAGGACACTTACAACACTGAAGGCCTCAGCTGGTTGTGGACAGTCAGACTGTTTGAGCTTAGTCAAACATTTTGGTTCATTTTCTGGCTTTAGAGAATCAGAGAGCCAGACATGTGAAGTCACAGAAGGTGCAAATGCAAGGAGAACCATCTTACCAAAAACACACAAAAGGTATAAGAGGCAAAATGTAGCAGTCACTAGGTGGCTATGTGTACAAGAATAAAGATCTGGTTTTGCAGAAAAAAAGACTTTTACTGCTTTAACTACATTCTAAGAAGCAAATTTTTAACTTGAATTTTATGAACTGCTCTTTACTTGCAGAAACCATGGAGGACTTGTTAGTAAGCAACAGTGATGTATGAGAAGAGAGATCATAACAATCCAAAACACACGCAGTATGGGTTTTTGTTTGGGTTTTTCACTATACCATACAGTGGACAGCAGGGGCTGCAGCCTTTTTTTTCCTAATATAACAGATGCCTACCATCATCACGGCCAGACTGAAAGCTGCTGCCTCTTTTCAGTGAAGCACTTTGACTGAGATGGCCAATCGGTGATGGACGCACATCACTGTCCAGGTCCAGCATGGGGCTGTGGAGCAATGCAGTGCCTGGGCAGAGGGGAAAAAACCCAAAAGTTAGAATGATTTTGCACATCAGTTGACATGAAACTGCATGCTGCATGTGGAATTCTAATTTAATTCAGTCATGAAAATGTTATCTTATAAAAATATTCTTTATCTTGCTTTCCTTAGACTTTTTGTTCATCTGTATCAATGCTATTCAATACCACCACTACTGACTCCTGTAGCAAAGCCAAAACCACAAGCACTATGGGGAAAATGGCATTCTTTGGTCTGTATATTTCTCTGTTTGTAATTAATGCCCTACAAATAGTTGCTTGAAAGCAATGGATAAATATGTATTTATGCCATTAGTGACATTGCCCACACTTTTTTTCTGGTGTATATCCTAAGTACACTTTTCAACAGCAGAAGTTTCTTTTGTGTTTAGCTGAAGCAGCTAAAGGCAGAGTGTTCAACTATTACTTAGCTGTTTGACCTCTATAGAATTCAGGTAGAGAGAATGTATCCATCAGGAATCACATGAACTAATGGCACTTTTCCTTTGTAGATGCCCTTACTTTTACATAACTACAAATGCACAAAATATTTTCCAGCATATCAAACAATTATTTCTTATTTTGGGTGCCTGTCCACATGTAGGTTGCTATTCACAACTCTAAGCAAGGATCTAATCTGATGGAGGTGGATACTTGGAGTCTAACATGCATTTTGAAAAACAACCATATAAGAATAAGAGGACTGTGACCATTTTTTTAATGTACTGTGACACTGGCAGTAATTTTTTAAAGTCTAAATTGCTGCTTTATGCATTTCTCCTCATGGAGACATTTCTGAAAGTAGTCATCAAAAATAATTTCAGCATAGCTCAACTGAGCTGTAACAGTTAAACTTAAAAGAATCACAATTCACAGAATTATAGAATAGCCCAGGTTGGAAAGGACCTCAGAAGACCATCTAATCCAACCTTTCATGGGAAAGAGAACCAGGGTGAGATTATTTAGCACCCTGTCCAGTTCAATGTTGAAAACCTCCAGTGAAGGGAACTTTACAATGTTACTTCAGTGATTGTTCTCAATGCAAAAAAAAAAATCATTTCTTATATTGAGATTAAATCACCTCTGGTAATTCATGCTGAAATTTGTAGTGAGAATCTCAGCATCTGAGTTGACATTGTTGATCTCTTCCATTGATATCTACATTCACTTAAAATAACAGGAAGGTCACCAGCTGTAACACTGAAATACTCCGATTCAGGAGTAACACAAAGCAAAAATGATTCAAAGCACATTTATTCTGGTGTCAGAGCAGCATGGCAGAAAATATATACCTAATCCTTTTACTTCAACAGCTAGGCTTTAAAGAGCAATACAAAATACTGTGAAACTTATCACAAACTTCCAATAGGTGACAGTATTGGGTTTTAGTTCATTTTGAAAGAACTTCTTTCTCCTGTAATTCTTTTAAAGAAATTTCCTGTGGCCTTTTCACTGCAGCATTATCATTACCAAAATAACTGTCAGTTCTTCCATTCATCTTCTTACTGTTCGTAGTATAAGACACATAAGTAAATAAACAGATCTAATTTGCTATATCATTCACAATTGTGATTGACACGCTGTATTAACTGACTGAGTGACTCATCCTTCGTATCTTTAGGCTGTGCTATGATTCTGTTCACTATTTAACTCCCACATCACTTATTAAGCACAACTAATCTTTATGATGGCTTTAAAACTGATGAGTTTTCAGCAACATAGAATCTGCTGCACTGATTTAAGTGTATTATCCACTGTCACCACAGACAGGATCTACAATGAGTTTGAACAAGAATTTGTGGAAAAACTTTTCCTTTTGAAAGAACTAAAAATGCACAATAATGACAAAGCAAAAACCTGAAGCTTTGCAGTAATCAGCATCCAGGAAAACAATCCAGCCACGTTACAGAATGAAGTAAAACCAAAACAAATTAATTACTCTTCAGATTGAAAAAACCCATATATTTAGTATCTTACAGAAACTCTACAAAGAATAAAAAGAAAATTGTAGAAAACCCGGAGAAATTTTAAGTAACTCACATAGGTCCTGGGATTTCAGGAGCACTGGAGTGAGATTCAATGATTTGCATTTTATTTGGAAAAAAAAAAGTATGCCAAGGAGGCTAAGTCAAAATTGTCACAGGCACTGCTATTTAAAACATATTTCATTTAAAAAACACTAGCAAGAGTGTAGCAATGTTATTTTCACAAAAACTACAACAACAACAAAAAAATCCCTCTGATCTCTCCGCATAGAATTTAAGTTCTCAGCTTTCAGACAGCGTGTTAATGTAAGGAATGTCTTGTAAACAGATGGTCTCTAAAAATGACAGTGCCAATTAAACCTCAGAATTCAGAAAAACAGACACACTTACCAAAACACTTTAATGTGAATTAGTTCAATTAAAACCACTTGCTCAAGATAGCTGTATTGCTGCTGATGCACTTAGCCCATGCAGCCCAAACGGTTCATGTATTCACCAGTAACAGAAAACATGTAAAGAAGACTCTCTTGTTCCACCAGAAAAACCACATCATCAGTTTGCTGGCGTACCAGGAAAAGAAAGTTTAACATGAACTAATTTCTTAATTGGTTGTCTAGCATTACAAGCAAGTATAACACAGCAGCAGGGAACTACAACAGCACATATACCCTCAGGACTAATAAACATCTGGACTACATTAGCAAAGCTGATCTTGCTTTCAGCCTACCAGAAGATAGCGCTTGAAGACTGCATACTGACCTATAAATCTTCTAAAAAAAGTGAGAGTTAACTTACAAACAATTTTTCTTCTATCCCAGCTAGTTCCCTCTCTGGAGCCAGCAGCTTAAATTTAGCAGTGTAATGTAATACAATGAATTAATAGTAGTATGGACTGCAGACAATAATATTTATAAACCTAAATAAGCTAACCAACTAATAATTTACTGCCCACTCAGTATTTGATTTGTGTACTATTTTTACATTCCTAGATCCTGAATGTAGGACAGCAACTACTTAAAGTTTTGAGAAATCAACTTTTTACTGTGCTAACAGGTTTTAAGAAGTATAAACAGCATGAAAAAATACTTCTGGTGGACCTTTACTTTAAAAAAACACAGCACTTTTGAAGCTACAAAAGTACTTTTTTTCCAAAATACAGCATCTACATGGAGCATTATCTGTCAGTGACTCCAGTGCCAAGTGTATATTTAACCAGGGAAACACAGGAAAAATAAATGTACTACATTCTATTCTTCCAACAGCAATGACAAAAGTATAATTAACGCCTTATTACATTTACAACTATATAATCATGAGAAGATCAAATACAAAGTTTTAAGGATCTCAACACTGTTTTAATTTTATTTTTTAAAGAATTTTAGTGGGAACCTTTTATGCACAGATACTTTGAAGGTGCACATTCAGATGCTGTGTGAAATAAAAATATTTCAGTGGTTTTGTTCACACCTCTTCAGTTCTAGTGCAGAAGTAACATCTCACCAAAATAAGAATCTAAAGAACACAGTATAAGTGCAATTCTGTTTGATATTATTTCTCTAACTTTCTGTAAATCAAAAGGCATATGTGCTGATCCCTAACTGCAGGTTTATCGTACTGTAGGGTACCTCTATTCCTATGATACCTATCGCTCATGTATAAACCTCGACCCCACTTCTTGGATTGTTACCTGCAAGCTCTTGGCATGCAGTGCATTAAAACCTCCCTTAAAAAGAAAAATGACATGAAATTTGCCTAAAATAAAGTTTTCCATGATATGCAAACCAGTCAATGATTTAAACTTTTAAAAGCTGCTTTACTTTCATATTCCTAAACCACTACCAAGCTGAATGTAAAAATTGTTCTGCAATATCCATTTCTCCACAACTGCCTGGAGTTTTTTCCCCCTCTGAGGTCTGGCAGTCACACATCTCTTGCCTCCCTGGGTAATCCAGCCGCAGCCACTCTGCAATTCTGCCAGCCTGGTGCACCAGTTACGTGACTTCCAGTAAATATTTTTACAAAAGCTGCTGGTGATCAGGGCATTAATACAGTGCCAGTGCTACCTGCAGTGACAAAGAAAATTGTTAACAAGTAACCACCCTTTGGTTAAGTAATATTCCAGTGAGATTTTCCATGTTAAGTCAAATGACAGTCATTACAACGACTTGCTCATATACAACAAGTATGTGTACATAAAACATACAAATCATGTATATGAATAAGATTAGCTTTCTTTAAAAAAAAAGACCCTACAAGATGTGCAACCAGGTGAATACAGCTACTGTGTTTTCTCATCCATTATGTATCTTACAGTGAATTTTCTCACAGGCTACAATAGCGAGGGAAGGCTGATCTATAGCCTCCTGACTCTCTGAAGGGCGGCAGACTTCCTTACCAGCCTTAAACACCTTTGAACATTTTTTCCTGTGCACAGCGGGCCCTTGTCCTGTGCTACAGCTTGACCACCCACTGTTGCTTGTTGACCAAACACACAGTGCCTGGAGCCCGCACCGACACAACCAGGATAAGATTCCTTTCAAGGACACCGCATTGAGATTTTCAATTTGTCTAGGCAAGAAATTAGGCCAGCAGGAGAAATGACTGAAAATTTAACCTGCTCAGCAGATGAATAACTGCATTTCATTATTTTTCTTAACTACTTTTTCTTTCTAACCTTACATTTTATAGCGATTGAGAATGGGTGGCTTTCCTAGAAAAGAGATGAGCATGGAAGATTAAAATTGATAGAAAAAACGGTTTTGTGAGATATTTTAAAAAGAATGCTTGAAAGCTAGTCTTCATTATTTTAAATGAATTTATAAAGAAACTATTTTTGAGTTTACTACAAAAAGGGTAACTGGGGCTATTTTAGTGATGTTCTAATTCTTTCACAGCCTAAAGATATGCCTTACTGTCAGCCCTTCAGGACAAAAAATTCTGAAACAAGAGCCAAGCATTCAAGTTCAGCACATAAATGAAAAAAAATACTTCATTTTACTAGCTCCAGCTAACATTAAGATCATCAGCACTTCTGGAAAAACTCACTTTAACTCAATTGCTTGAAAAAGTACTAAAGACTGGAGCAGACACAAAGGTAAAATTCTGGCCACTGAAGAGTTTCACCCTATCTTCATTCATACTAATCTTTAAAATTTTGATTGTAAACTGCCTCTGTTTCTTTCTAATCCAAATATAGTTACTCTCTTTACAGTGCTTTAATATTATTTAGAGTATTACACAAAATAAGAAAGCCCCTTGGATTTCTGAACATGCAGGATTCTACTAAAGTTTCTAAATTACAGTAAAGTTATAAATACAGGTAGTAAAAGAAGAAAATTAATCTGCTATCAATTTTTGTACTGATAGATTTTTATTCTCCCTCTCACTTTTTTTTTTTTTNAAAACCCTGCAGAGCTTTTTACAGTATCTGCAGAGCTGTGCATCATACTCAGTGCTGCAAAAATTATACTTTTTTCCAGCAATAAGAACTAAAATAATAATAATAATAAAAACCACAATGACTGTACTAGCATAGTCCTGTTCAGAGAGCCTGCTCCACATTGAGAACCCATAATAGGTTGTGTATTATATGCTTTGCAAGCCAAAGGGCAGCAGAAAGATCACACTACGACCATGTCAGTGTCTCCATTTGCAGCTTTAGTTTCTAACCAGTTTAGCTATTAACAGGTAGCTTATTTGCAATAACATTACATAAAATCTCAGAGATTTGAGTCACAGATGAGTGATTCAGGCCACTCAAAGAATCATCATCAAAGGTATTGGCAAAAGTGGTTTTAACAAGAATTTGTAGGAATGAGACTTGACAAAGTTTACAACAACCTGTTAAGAAATTAAGGCTTTCTCAGCCAGTTTGACGATAACTGGGTGGGAGTCCCTACTCATTTTAG
>VZTR01033947.1:0-16986 GCA_013400775.1 Chaetops frenatus
AAAAATAATAAAAATTAAAATAATTAAATAAAAATTAATTAAATAAAAGATTTAATTATGGAAACTGTTCCCTAATTAATTCCTGGTGCTTCTGCCACTGCTGGGTGACTTTAAAGGAGCTCAGGGAGATTCCCATTCCCTGGTTTGGTCCTGGTCACCTTTTCCTGCTGCTCTGCAGCTCTTTGCTTCCCTGTCCTCTACAGCCAGGTACATTTTAAAATCACTTTTTGATTTATAAAGGGTTTTTCTGGAGAAGATGAAGGACCTGGGTGGCAAAGGAGGAGCTGGGGCTGCTCTGGTTGGGCTCCAGTGCTTGGGAGCCCCAATTTGATTTTATTGGGATTTAGGAATTGTGGTGCTCAGAGGTTTAGAGCTGCACTGGGGGTAGGAGGGGCCGGGTTTTTGGGGGGAATTCCAAGCTTTCTGCAGGATCTGGGTCCTATGGGAGCTGCTCCCACTCAGCCCTTTCAGGAGGATGCTCTTCTCCCCACTCAGGGCCTCAGTGGCCCTGTGGAGCTGGGATTTGGGAGCTTTCCTGCTGATTTAAGGGAAGACACAGCAGCTGAAGTGTCTTCCCCTGGGAATTTTTGGTTTCCACGTGGTTTCGGAGTAATTTATTTTTAAATCTATTATCAAACCTTCCTGGATTCCATTGGCCAGCCTGTGCCAGGGCCTCACCACCCTCACAGGGAAGGATTTCTTCCCAATATCCCAGCTAATCCTATTCCCTTTTAGTTTAAAGCCAAAAGCTGTGGCTGCTCCATCCCTGGAAGTGTCCAAGGCCAGGTTGGACATTGGGGCTTGGAGCAACCTGGGATGGTGGAAGCTGTCCCTGCCCATGGCAGGGAATGGAATAAGATGGATTTTAAGTGCCTTCCAACACAAACCATTCCATGATTCCCCCATTTTCATATTCTAATATGAATTATTGTATTAAAATATAGGGTAATTATAATAATATACACTTAGATATAGCAATAAATTATGATATTTTCATAGATAATTGTGCAACCAGCACTGACACCACACTGCCAACTCCAGGCTTTCATTTCCAGGTACGACCAGAGCTGGCTGGAATTTCTCAGTGCTTGGACCTTGCAGAAAGAAGAAAAAGAAATTCCCTTTTTAAAATATCTTTCTTCCCTTATTAGTTTGGGATATTTACTTAATTAGACATCACGGAATTTAAATCAGTCTTTCAGTGCCAAAAAAGCTCTGACTGTTGGTGAGCCTGGTCATTGATATTGTCAAGAAATCTGTATTTTATTTATAATGTCGTTGGAAAGGCCATAATTCCCTAAAGGACCCTTGACCTGATTAATTTTTTTCATGAGGCCTCAGTGACATATTAAAAATAAAAAAAAAGAAATTAAAATATTGACATGGAAAATAATTCTGAATTCCTCTTATCACACACGTTCCCATGTAGTCTTTAGACCAGTAGGATTTTTGAATTTCCAGCCAATTTTCTAGTTAGCCTGTTGCTTTAAGGAGTAAATTTCCATCATACCTTAATCTAGGCTGATTTAATTTAATTTTTTTTTATTTTCTGTAATGTTCTGGACTGGCCAGGTTGTGCTCTCTCAGCTCTGTCTTGCACAGGCTGTGCTGATCCAGGGGCAACCCTTTGGTATTCCCGAGGATCCTTCACCCTTCTGGAGGTGGTTTCTCAATTATTAGGGAGCTAAAAAAATCAATTAAATAAAATATAATGATGTCGGCCTGGTGCTTGTGTTGGAAAGCAAAACCATACAAAGCTTTGGTTCAAATATTTCAAATTTAACTGGTGTTATTTTGCCTTAAATATTCCTTCGTGTTTGTCGTGCTGTGGAATGACTTTCCTGGAAGCCTCTTTTCTCCCAAGTAAAAGCAGGAAAAGATGCCCTTGGAGGGTCGTTATTTACAGAGGTGTTTGTTACTGTCAGCATGGAAATAATTGCTAGAAAAGCTCAATTTGAGAGAAATTAACAGCAGAAAATTATGGGTATTTCCAACATTTCCCTGGTCAGACGTGGATCCCTCCAAGAATTCGGAGTGGGGCTGAGTGAGGAGATCAAATCTAATGAAAAACCAGGTAAATCCAAGGGAAAATATCAGTGGGGCCACAACGAAAATCATGGATCAGGACCTGTGGAATTCCAGGTGATTCACGAGAGGAAATGGAGCCGTGGTGAAATCAGCGGGGCACATTTGGGGAAGTTTCTGTGCTTTTAGCACGTTCTGGAGGTGTTTGAGGCAGATGAGTTGGAGCAGGGTTTTGAGGGATTCTTGGTACGAGATAACATCTCCAGGCTGGCAGACTCCGGAGCTCCTGGTGATATTCCAAAAAAAACCTTGGGAAAGTGGACTGTGTAATGCCAAGGGGATGAGGCATCCGGATCCAGCAGGAGGCAGGGCAGATGAGGAGAGGTTTAAACTTTAATTAACACCAAGGAGGGGTTGGGTTTTAATTGATGTGCCACAAAAAGCTTCTGTGTTTTCCCTCGTTTGATTACGGGGTGAGGTGCAAAGAGATGTTCCAGCGCCTGAAGGGGCTCCAGGAGAGCTGGAGAGGGAATTTGGGCAAGGGCTGGAGGGACAGGACACAGGGAATGGCTTCCCACTGCCAGAGGGCAGGGATGGGTGGGAGCTTGGGAAGGGATTCCTGGCTGGGCTGGAATTCCCAGATTTGCTGTGGCTGCCCCTGGATCTCCCTGGCAGTGCCCAAGGCCAGCCTGGGATCATCTGGGATATTGGGAGCTGTCCCTGCCCATGGAAGGGGTGGAATGGGGTGGGATTTCAGGTCTCTTCCAACCCAAACCAGTCTGGGATTCCATAAAAATGGTGCAATGCCTGTGGGCTTCTCTCCATCCCATCCGTGAAATCCTATTCCTTTCCCACCTCAGCTCCTCTTCCTTTTCCCTGCTGATCTTGGGCTGTGTCCAGCCCTTTGTCCTGGCTCCTGGGTGTGTTTATTGTGCTTCACTCCCCTAACATTTTTTAATTTTTTTTTTACATTTCTTTTATTTTTTCTATTACCCAAACCAGGCTTCTCCTGTTCAGACGGGCACTGAGTGGTGGCCCCATGACTCTTGGGTTTTATCCCATTCCTGGAAGATCCTCAATGATCTTCCCTCCCCTTTTCATCTGAGTCTGTTTTTAGGAAGCTTTATTCATGCCAGCATTATTTCTGCCACAAAACAGAAAATATTCTGCTTATTGTGAATGAAATGGTGTTATTTTGGAAAAATTTCTGCTGTCCAGACATTGTAGTTTCAGGAAAACTCAGGGTTTTTTATTCTTGGGTACTGTTGTTATTTGCAGTTAGCCCTAAATAAACACAGCAAATAATCCATGAGCTCCAGGGAATTATTTCTGGTGGGTTAAAGCAACAATTAAACGACAACAACAACAACATCATCAGCAACAAAAAAACCAACAAAACCCCCCAAAACAAACAAACAAACAAAAACCACAACCAAAAAAACCCCAAACCACCCAAACAAACAAACAAAAAACCTGAAAATCCCCATGATAACAAAATAAACAACAACATAAAAATCCTTTTCTGACACGGCTTAAAAATTATAAGGCTTTTTTGGGGGTGAAATCCATGAGGATGAGAACCTGATTCTCTGCTGGCAGAACTGCTCAGTAGCTTGAGTTATTTTATTTATTAAATAAATATTAAATTATCTATTTACTATTACTAAAAATAAATTTAAGCCTCAGCTTTCTGACCTGCTGGCAGACAATTATGGATTATGGGAATATTTTCCTGTTTAACTGTGGAATAGAATAGGATTTTTCATTATAATATTTTGTTGTCCTCATACATTTCATTGTGTGATAAATACACATTAAAATTGATTGAGAGTGTTTATCTACAAGTGAAATGCAGGGAGGGTAAATAACTTGAGTAAAAATTGATTGAAAAATTAAATATACTAGGAAATGGGTACTGGGGAATTAAATGCCCCTGCTTTAGTCCTGGACTTTTCTCTGCAGTTAATTCACTTTATAAATAGTTTCCTTCAAACTGAACTTGGAACGGCGAAATTGCTCATTTTAGCTTCAGAAAAATGGATTAAAATTAAAATTAATTCAGTTATTCAGAGCATATTGTCCACCAGTAAATTTTAATGACATTAAAAAAAAAAAAAAGGAGTTATTTTCTTCACAGATTTAAAGAATTTTCTGCAGGAAAGCATCTACATTGCTCAGCTTCCCAGGACACTTATGTGACAAAAAAACAGGGAGAAATCCAAAATTTCCATCTTGGGAATATCCACTGAGACCCCTCATTGTGGTGTTGGAAGTTTGAAACCATCGTGGGAACAGTGGCTAAAATGAGGATGGTGTTTTAGAGCTTCCCATCGTGCTGGGCATGAGTTTTCTCTTAATTAACCTTTTTTTTCATCATCAAATTTGAAAAATAAAGGCATTAAATGGCTTCTTCTGAGAGGAAAAGTAGCAGTTAATTGGCCTTGGAATTCAAATATTACTGGTAATTTTTATGGAGCAGAGGGTTTGTTTTGGGTTCTGCTGGGTTTTGTTTTCCTGGAGAAATTAATGAAAATCTTAATGAATTAAGGATTTGTTTACTCTGTGGATTAATCAGACAGCTGACAGAACATTAATTGGTCAGTGCTCCTTTGGGTTAATTTCATATCATTTAACGACATTGTACCAAATAAAATACACATTAAAACTGGAGTGGGATAACTTTGAGTAAAGCTTTTTGGAGGAAAATATTTGTATTTTGGTGCCACAGGGTAAAAAATATGAAATCAGATGAATTTTTCTCTTGAAATATAACTAATTATGACAATTTCTGCAAAGAGATTTACGACAAAACCTATTACAGCCCTCGTGGAGCAGAGGATGGCAGCAGAGATAATAAGAGAGAACAAGAAAATCTTATTTATTTTGATGTAGAAATCTGACTCAGATTTCTATTCACACAAACACGAGCTATTTTACCAAGAGAAAAATGAGGAAGAGGTACTTATCTACAGGATCCTTGTACGAGGCTCGGGTCATTGGTTGTTCAATTTTATGGAGATGTTGGAATTGTACAGCTGGGAATGGCCAAGCCATTCCCAATTCCCAAATATTTCCCTGAGGGTGGCATCTTCTCCATCCTAGTTTGAGATGTGCTCTTTGGAAACGAGGAAAGCAGAGGTGTTGTCCTCCTAAGTGTCCTCTCCTTTTGTGGCTTCCCTGGATTTTTGGTGCCTTGTGCCAATGGGAGCTCGCGGGTGCGGGTCGGGAAATAAAAGATGGGATGAACTCCGGGTGAACTGTCAGGAGACAGAAACGCTTCCATGGCCTCATCCCTGCGTGTCCAGGCCTGGAAAAAATGACACACAGTGTTCGTTAACTGCTACGTGCGTGTGTTAAATTATTTGGGGGAAAAACCTGCCATTACAGCGGGAATTGGGAAAATCGAAGTTGGGGGGTGGGGGGTTCATTAACATCTCATAATCGAGGAGAGGCAAGGAATCAGCGAAGGGTCAGAACACTCCTCAGAGGGGGAAAAGCTGAAATTTGGGCTGAGTTGATAACAACGAACCCTCATTTTCGCGGGCTGACATCGGCAGGGCTGAGCCGCGGCTCCACACGGCGCTCATTTCGCGCGGCCGCGGCTCGGTGCCTAATCTAGCATGGCAAATGTGTGAGGTGATGTCCCAGAGGAACTGTCACAAATCCCCCCGGAGAGGCATCAGGACAGCGGGGACACAATGGTGCAGATTGATGTGTGGCTTTATTAAAGCACAGTTTGGCGCAGGAGGGGCAAACTCCTTCTTTCATGTCCCCGTCAGCCTCTAATCAGCGGGTTTCTTATCAATACTTTCGGGGCAAAAATACTGAATGCAGAATTGCAGGGAAATTGGAGAAAAAGGTCCTTTTCACCAATTAGATTTGGAGATGTCACCAAGCTGGGGTTTAATTTGGCCCGAGCACGCTTGGTTAATTGGGTAGAACTCATTTTTGTAATCAGGAGGGTTCGGAGCTTTGGTGCTCTGCTTTGGTCTCCCCCCAATTATTCCCTGTAACAGTCTCCTTTCACAGCCAGAGCCAGAATCCTGCCCGTTGGAAAATGATGGGATTGTTTGGAGACCTATTTTCCACACCATCCCACCAGCCCTCCCTTGTAATTTTTTTTACTGCTTGAAATATTTGTTGCTTTAATACAAATAAACTGCTCCAGGAGTTTACCCAGGATGATCTGGGCTCAGCGGCTGTTCCTTTGATCCTTTAAAATTCTGGTGATCCTCCTGCTCCCAAGGTTGTCCCAATTTTCTTGACATAATAAAAATTTAATCTTAAAACCTCATCTCGTTCTGTTAAAAACGCTGTTTCCATGTACCTGCCAAGCTGGAACATGGACTAGGAAAGTATTCTCTTGTTGGGTTTCATGTCTTGGTTGCAGCTTAGATAATTTTCCAGCTCTTGTCATAAATATGGAATGTGCTGTGCTGGTTTATTTTTTATTTCCCTTGTTTCTTTGGCAGTGTTTTGACTGCACTTTATTTGCTCACACTGCACAATTCTTTCCCTTTTTCCCAGTAACTCGGATGCTCTTGCTTGGTTTAAGTAGGAAAGATGGTCCAGGATGATCCCAATTGTTGTTTCCACATGGAGCTTCACCAAAATTTAATTTCATGCATAGGCTCAGTTCCTTGGGACTTCATTTTGCTTGTTCCCAGATAAAATTCACCACCCTGTCCCCTTCCAGTGCTGTCACCGACCCTGGACCAGCAGTCACAGCCTCCCTGTCCTGAAATTCCTTCCCTGGGCTGTTCTCCTTCCTCATTTTGCCAAGAAAATTTCCCAAGGAAGAGAAGGAAAGCAATGTGTGATCCACAGAAATTTCATCCCTGCCTGGGGAAGAGGAGCCCTTTCAGTTGTCCCAGTGAACTTAAATATTTATTTAGGGAATAATTTAACCTCCCTCCTCCCCTTTTGCCACTGGAACTCAGTGACTGGGGGTTTTTGCTTCTTATTAGCAGGAAAATCCCAGGATTTCTGTGCTCACGCATGGTTTCCTTATCCTGTCTGTGTTGGAGCCGGGCTGTCTGGGGGCTCCCCATGCATTGAGGTCAGTCTGTGTGCTGAGGGGCTTCCAAAATTCCCAAGCTGAGTGAAATCCCCATTTCCCACATCCCCCCAGCCTCGCTGCCCTCGCTGCCTCTATTGCAGGCCATGCAAATCCCCAGGAATAGGTCTTGAAATGATTTATTGGATCATCCATGTCCATTTTCCTGCTGATTCAGAGGTCTTTACGGTCATGGGTTTGAATATTCCATGTAATTTAAAGGAAGGAAAAATGGTGTCCCTGCACCACATTCATGGAGCAACACAGGGATGAATTATGTTTAACTCAGGATATTTCACCTGCTCTGCTTGACAATTAATTTGCAGAAACTACATTTCTGAATTTTGAACTGGCTGAATTTTGAGTTCCCTTTTTTTTCCCCTGTCCTTAATGCCAAATATTAAGTGCCTTAGATATTCCAGCAAAATATGTTCATTCCATCTCTGTTTTTCTGAAGCCAAACTATCCTGAGGATGAATAAAAGTGACATTTTACCCCAGATCACTAAAAGATGAGGGACCTAAGAAAAGTTTCCCTGGTGGGGCTGAAAATAGGAGTGATTCAGGTTGGAAATAGAAGCCAAGTGCTGCCTGCAAAATAATCTTGGAGTCACATCCTGTGAAAGATTAAATTGCATCTGAGGGAAGGCGGCGTGAGAGGGAACATATTGTCCCCCCCTTCACCTCCCCAGGTCCGGGGCTTTTAGCTCAATGAACTCCAGGCTTTGTAATTAGCAGCAAGGCGATTAGATGGGCCACGTTCCTGGGAGTAATTAGTGCACTAATTGTGTTTGATTGTTTAATTACTGTTGTTTACTGTAATTGAGGAGAGGCAGCAAACCCCTCTGCAAGAGCTCCGAGAGGTCCCTTGGATACAAGAGCTTTGCTCCATCCCATTTTATGGAGAGGGGAACACACATTGAACCATTCCCCAAGAAAATCCTCTAAATGGCAAAAAAGCTGGATTTGGAGGAAATTCATAAGAATTCCAGTTTTTTTTCCTAACCTTTTGACGCTTGTGGTGGGAACCAAAAGAAATAAATAGAATAGACTCAAAAAGGTTGAGTAGGATAAAGGAGAAGGGGGGAAAAGGCAATTAGAGCTGGAGAAGTTGCAAATAGTCCCTGGGATTGTTGTCTGGGATCCGGCACAGCTGGCAGATGGAAGATGTTCCGTTGCCATCCCAATTCATTGTTGGAGAGTGATGACACAGGCAGAGAGCTGGGCTTGGATTTGGAAGCTGTAGGGAGATGAAAATTAATCCAAATATTATGAATTCAGTCGTGGGAAGTCCAACCTGTAGCTTTGTGTGACCCAGAAGCAAGGCAGGAGGAAAATCTGCGGCGTTATTTTGGGAAAGCCACGCTGGGGAGAGGGGCCTGAGGCGGAATTCCTGGAGGGAAGGCTCTGCCTCCAGGAACAGCTCTTCCAGCCTTGCCAGGCTGCTCAGAGTTGCCACGGCTTCGTTTCCCACTGAGGAATAATCACCCTGAGGCAGTGGAAGGATAGCCCAGCTGACCCTGCACAGCGGAAGGCGCGGGAGTGAGCGGCTGGCGCTGAGGCCTCGGCCGTTCCTCACAGATGGCGCGGCCTGGCCATGCTGTGATCGCTGCTTTAGGGCTCAGAAAGTCTCCTGCCCGCTGAGAGGGAACTTTTCCTGGCTTCTGCTGCCCTATTTCACTCAAGGAAGGGTTGGTTCAGGGAGCCCTGAGGTGGAGGCCCTTCCAAGGGGAAGGATAATAGGAAATGTCTGGATGAAATTGGTAGGAACTTGGAGGTGTGGCCCACGCAGTGAGGAGGAGATGGAGCAGGAAGGTTGGGAGGAGGTGTCAGCAGAATCATCAGCCTCCTGTGAGGGAGAATCATCAGCCCCCCACCAACCAGGCAACTTCCCACGGCATTGGAAATCCAGGGACAGCAGGGAACTGCTCTGTCTCCCATGGGAACAAGGTGGAGGGCCCTGAACACCACAAGCTGTGCCATACTCACATGAGAAGACCCACAGAGATACCCAAGAACCAGGAATTCCTTCCTGCCTGGCTTCGGGCAATGTTTGTATGGGAAGATTTGGTGTCTGAGTCTTATTTTTCCCCCTTTTTTTCTGCCTCCTGGAATGGTGTTTTTACTGCAAGCTTGCAGCTGGCAGTGGCCCAGCTCGTGGGTTTGGTCGTTGTCAGCCAGCTGAGCTCGAGAGGGACAGGAGGGACAAAGCCATCCTTAAAAATAACCGTCCCCTCCATCAACACTTCCCCCTAAATCCAGAGCTCTGATATCCAGCCTCCTCTCCGGCGCTTCCCGAGAGGATTGGGACCTTCCATTGTCCCCAGCGCTGGTGCCAACAAGGCCGAGATGTCCCCTCCCTAATGAGACCTGACAAATGGGCAACTGGGCTGCTGCTGGGGGCCTCCAATGGTTCATTTCCACCCACACCACGGCGGGGCAAAGGGCAGGCCGGAGTAATCCCGCTGGGAACGGGAACGGGAATGGCCTTCCCGACTCCGAGGTGCCGCTGGGGCTGGGAAGATTGAATTAACCAGGATTTCTGTGTCAGCACCCAGGACCTTTCACAAACAGACTGCATGATCTAAATGCCGTGTGACTGCGTCCCCTCACTGACACCGACGGCGGGTTCCGGGTGGGACACGCCAGATTCCGTTGGGTTGGGATGAGCGCTTGGCTCCTGGAGAGGAAACGAGGGAATTCTGAGGGAAAAAATATCTGCCCGTGCCTTGGATTTGTTCTGCCAGCAGAGGTTTAGCCCTGGAGTAGCTGGTGCACCACCAGTAATTCTTGAAAATGCGGTTTTGTACAAAGTTTGGCTGTTTTGGGTGAATGCCATGGACTAAAAAGGGCTTGGGAGTGCAAGAAAAATCCTTTACACCCTTGGTGAAGCTTCTTAGGGCTTATAGGATTCCTGAAGAGAATCCATCATTGCAGAAAAATAAAATTTTGTGGGATTTGGGGAATTAAACCAAACTTTATATCAAATGTCTGCAGGTTTTAAGATAGTGCATCCATATCTATACATCTATATTTATATCTCCATCCTTACCTTTTGTTTTTATGTGTGAGTGTAACACCAGAGAAAATGAGTGTGCTGAGCACTGAATTAATATACAATTAATTGAATCTTTCGTATATAATTAATTGAATATTTAGTATATAATTATTGGATATTAATTGAATTCTTAAGTATTGAATATTTCTTTTATTCAAAATATTTTTTGCCACTCCCCTCACTGTGAAATATCATTGCCTTAAACTTCACCGAATAGTTGCTCCCCGTGAATGACAGAATTATGTTAATATTCAAATTATTCATGGAATGTTAATGATTGGGGTTTCTGGCACTGAGTATTTCCATGTTTGCAGCAATTCCTGGTTTTACCCTACCTGTGTGTGGGGAAATGAGCAGGAGGAACGTGCTCATGGTGACAAACGGTGACAATAATGGTGGCAGGTGTTCGCTCAATGGGGACCTCCTATTTCCCTTAATTCCACAGTTTAAAATATTGGCCCTGCTTACCTTGCTCTGGACAACTTTCTAACCCAGAGGACTTCAAAATTTTAATTCCTTGTCTGTAACTAAACCTGTTTCAACCAGAAAATGGAGGTGGGGGAGTGAATTCTCTCTGTTCGTTCATGGTCCTCGCAACTCATTAGAAGCTGGCAATGAAGGTCTTTGCAATTACAAGAGGAAGGAGGGGAATATTTTTTTAGGGAGCAGCTGGAGGATTTCTGCCACCCTTTCAGGCAGCTCCAAAAGCCACTTTTCCAAACTGATGGCTGAGTGCTGCCACACAGGTTTTGGAGAGGGGCTGGATGAGCAGTCGATCCCACAAAAGGGACACTGGGAAAATCAACGTCCTCACCTGGAAGGCTTTGACCACTTCTGCAAAAACAAAAGCTTTTTGTGCTTCTGATGAGCAAACCCAGCAAATTCTTGTCTTGTTGGGAGGAATTCCTGCCCTTATTTCAACCTTGCTGGGTTTTAACTTAAAATATCACTATAATGGTTGGGTTTGATGATATTGGAGATGTTTTCCAACCTTAATGATTCCATGAATTTTTGTCATTTGTGTTGATAATTTGTTAATCACTGGCTGCTGATAAGAGTTGGTGCTGAGCTGTGACGAGCTCCTCTTTTTGGGATGTGAATCCTCATTTTTTGGTCCTGTAGCTCAGGATCAAATCCTCATTTTTTGCTTCTGACGATCTCACAAACTGCTGAAACGAAGAGTGGGGCTTGTAAAACCTGCTCTGGTGTTGTTGGGATAAAAAGTTATTCCCAAATTCCAAATTCTCCCTCCAGATCCCACATGGACCCATTTCTTTCATCTTCCACACGGCTGGGAGAGGTTTGTTTTATTTCCTGTCGGCTGCTGATCAGCATTTCATTCTCCCCTGGCTGAGAGGGATCCATGGAGTAAATCCAATGGAAATTGACCTTTCCCTTATCCTAAGGTTAAAGCAACAAAAATTAAGGCAGCGAGCTGTGCGTTATCTTTTTTCCCTCATTGTTTTTATGGATTTCACTGTGTTTTAATAAAAAAGCTGTTTGCAGATAACAGCAGGGACAATGACAGCCTTTGTGCTGCTGGTCCCGGGTGGTTTGCTACTGGGGGACAAATATTTGGAGGTGACATCCCCAACCCTGCCACATCTTTCCTGAAAAAAAAAAAAAAAAAAGAAAAAAACCCACAAAAATATTTATTTAATAATAACCACCACATATTCAAAGCTGCTTATGAAATACCGGGGTGTTGCAGATCTCTTGGCCGATCAGGTTGGAAAAAACTCATCCCAAGCCTGTGTGTTCTGGATGAATTCCAAAGGAAACTTCCAGCTCCTGCCTGGCTCAGCAGCTGCATCCTCTTGGGATTCTCCTGTCCAGTTCAATTTTTGAGTCACTTTCGTAATTTTTAAGGGGTTATAATAATCTGAGCTGTGTGTTTAATGGTTTATTGGCCACAGTGGTTATTTGGTTCTGCTTCAATTAGTTTCCATCAATCTGGGACATGGGAAAAATACACCAAATTGTTTATTAATGCCATCATAAAAGGGAATAAATCCCTTGGGAGCATGGATGAGGAAAATCCAGTGGTCACTTCGTTTGCAGCTCTGAGATGGAGGTTCTTCCAAGAGCAAATGCCAAGATAAAACCAGTAGGAACCTCACAGGATCTTGGAGATGTGACCCAGACAGTGAGGAAGAGGTAGGAGGAAGGTGGAGATGAGGTGATTCTGTCAGCAGAACCACCAAGCTCCTGTGGGACCAGGCAACTTCCCTCTGCCTGAAAATCCAGGGAGATCATTTATCCAAGACTTTCCCAGGGCTGTTGATGCCAAAATAACCACAGGAGTGGGAGGCTCCGTGGTTGGGTTGTGGCGATGCGGTGGTGACCAGGTCCTTGTGGGTTTGCTCTGCTCATCCCTGCTCTCCACCATTTCCTCATGGGAAGAGGGATTGGGCATTGGAATGGCTGCCCAGGGAGGTGGTGGAGTCACCATCCCTGGAGGTGTTTTAGGAGAGACTAGATGTGGCACTTGATGCCTTGAGTTTTAAGGTTTTTTCCTGTCCTGCTTCAGTGTGCAGCTCTCAGCTCCATACCCAGGGTCACTGAGTTCCCTTCCCAGGACACTCAGACACAACAATTCTCCCCAGCCCAAGTTCCAAGGACAATCCTTCCCAACCTCAGCCCCAAAAGCACCAACAACCTCAAAAAGAGGAGGCCAAGCAAGGAGGGTGGAACTTCATCATCCCAAGGGATTCACTGGGCACTTCCCCTCCATCTGCAAATGGAGCAGAACTGATCAAAGTGTGGAACCCCGTGGGCAAAGCCCCTTTTCTGTGTCCATGCTGAGGCCCATCCTGGCAGGGGCTGCAGCCGGGCTCTGCCATTGCCAGGGTGGGGCCTTGGGAGGCCTTGCAAGAAATCAATCAATCCCTGCTTTATTCCCCTCATTCTGTCTAAGGTTTGGGTGACAGGGTGGTGTTGCTCACGGGTTGGACTCCATCATCTCAAGGGACTTTTCCAGCCTGGTTAATTCTGGGATTCTGTGACTCTGCCCAGGTGGGGATTCTCAGCTGCCACATGAGCAGGTCCTGGCCGGGCCATGGCCTGGCCACAGGGGCTGCTCCTGCTCCTGCTGCTGTTGCTGCTGCTGCTGCCGCTGCCCGGCCGCGCTCCGGCCGCGCCGAGCCGCGACTTCACCGCCAAGGACATCGTCTACCTGCACCCCTCCAGTAAGTGACCTCCACCCTGCCACAGGGACAAGGGAAACATCATCATCTCCTGAGCCTCGGGCTTATGATTTTGCTCTCAAATTCTCACAGGAGCCCAACCCAAAAGCCATTTCCAGTTATCATTTCCATGGTCCTCCGAGACCACTGGAATATTTTCCAGCGAGGCACTGGGGTGATGTATTTCTCTGTACCAAATTTCATCTTGTCACATGTTTCCTTCATTTTCAAACTTCCTCCTGAACCCTGGCTGTGTTCATTTGCTGTTGGCTCTGCCTTTAACCTGGTTTTACATGGAATCATGGAATGGTTTGGGTTGGGAGGGACCTGCTTTGTACAGTCCCCCACTCTCACAGGGCCAAGTTGATGTGGAAGAAAAACCCAAGTTTTTTTTGGGGAGGTGACCCTGGCCATGGCAGAAGGTGGGACAAGATGGGGTTTAAGGTCCCTCTCAACCCAAACCATGTCGCGATTCTGTGTAAAACTGGGTTTAAAGGACACATGGGGTTACAGGCAGCTGCTGAGGCACCAACAGCTCCTGCCTTGATTCCAGTAACCCCTGGAGCAATGGAGTTGTGCATCTTTAGATCTTCCCTGGACTCTCACCAGTCTGTTCACTTTATCAGACACAAAGTTACCAAATTCCACGAGAGCAGGGAGCCTGTGGAGCTGTCCCTGCCTTCACTTCCCGCAGAAAAATCACTGCTTCATTGCCTGGGAAATTTATATTCTGAGCAAGCAGGATGAAATTCCTGTTGTACACCCTAACTGTGACCTGTCAGAGCTCCAGGATGAGAGGGATTAATTTAAATAATGTGTTGTCCCAGCCCCACCAGAGATGCTCCTGGGTGATTTCTTGTTCCTGAAAAGAACCAGTGAAATCTTCTTGCTTCACCTCTCATTCCCAAGCAGGAATCTGGCCCAGAGCAAGGGGAGGAGGTGATGAGGAGGGAGGGTGAAGGTGTGGCCCTGGGGCTGTAGAGGTTCCATTTACTGATAAATGTGACCTGTTCACCACTTGGCTTCTGGGAAGGTGGCAGCACCTGGAGGATGGATTGAAAGTGCCCCAGAAGTGCTGCCAGGAGAGCAATTAAGGAATTAGCCCTCATTTGGTGAGATAAATTAGGACAGAGGCTGCTGTTCAGAGCTGGAGGCTCAGCAAAGTGGTTTTGTTCCCTCTGGGGCCATGAGCCTTCAACAGGAGCAGCTCTTTCCCTCGGTGGGACAATTCCCAGAGTGTTTAAATCCACCTGATATTTTGTTATCAGCACTGATAAAGCTGCAGTGTTGGATGTGGGCTCTGATTCCGAGGAATGAGCATTCCCTGCTCCCATTTGCTCCCTTTGAAGTCAGCACTGGGCACTTTAGCTGGGTAAACACAGCTGGAATGAGTCCACAGGGACCTAAATGTGCCTGTCCTGCTGTGGGGGACAAGGTTTTACAAACCAGGCCCAACCTGCTGACCCTGACAGGGAAATTTGGGGAAATTTGGATCTAAAGAGAAAAAAACATTGCTGATTTCTCCTGAAAAGCAGCATAGAACCAGATTAATTGACTCATTTTTTAGCTCCATTTTCTATTCCTTGCAACCTCATATTTTTTATTCTTTGTAACTCCATATTTTCTATTCCTTATAACTCCATGTTTTCTATTCCTTTTAACTCCATATTATCCATTGCTTTTAACTCTGTATTTTTTATTCTAACTCCATATTTTCCATTCATATTAACTCCATATTTTCCATTCTTTCTAACTTCATATTTTCTGTTCTAACTCCATATTTTCTATTCTTTTAAACTCCATTATCCATTCCTTTTAACTCTGTATTTTCCATTCCTTCTCACTCCATATTTTCTATTCTTTTTACCTCCATTATCCATTCCTTTTAACTCCATGTTATCTATTCTAACTCCATTATCTATTCCTTCTAACTCCATATCATCCAATTCTTTTAACTCCATATTTTCTATTCCTTTTACCTCCATTATCCATTCCTTTTAACTCAGTATTTTCTATTCCCTTTACCTCCATTATCCATTCCTTTTACCTCCATATTTTCTATTCCTTTTACCTCCATTATCCATTCCTTTTAACTCCATATTTTCCATTCCTTTCAGCCACACCGTATCCTCATGGATTTAAGTGTTTCACCTGTGAAAAGGCCTCGGATAATTACGAGTGCAACAGATGGGCTCCAGATATTTACTGTCCTAGAGGTAACCAGCCCCATCCCAAGGTTTCATCCCAACATTTCATCCCAACCTATCCCTGCCAGGGGCCAGGCTGAGCCCTGTTATTCCCAGAAGTGTGGAATATGGGATGCTGGTGGTTGCTTTAGGGAGTAATCCTTCCAGCTTTTCTGTCTCCTTGCAGTGGGTGAGGTTGAGGACTTTGATCTCTTCCCTGTTTTCCTCTGGCTCAGCTGGGGATTAAATCAGGCTGGTGTTGCTTTCCAAGAAATCCAGACTGGTTTGGGTTGGAAGGGACCTTAAAGCTGATCCCATTCCATGGGCAGGGACTCCTCCCACCATCCCACGTTGCTCCAGCCTGGCCTTGGACACTTCCAGGGATCCAAGGGCAGCCACAGCTTCTCTGGGAATTCCATCCCAGGGCCTCCCCACCCTCACAGGGAATGATTTTTAAGAGATTTATTTCTCTTGCTGGTGAGTACAGGACCAGTTCTGGCTGTGTTCCCTTCCCTCCCCTACGGCACAAATCCACATTCAGGGCAGCCACAGCTGGAATTTTGATATTTTCAGTGGTTTGATGCCATAAATCCCCTTGGAGTCTGAGGTTGGGAGCAGCTCAGGGAACACAAACCCTCAGATATCAGATCCAGGCACTGCTGAGCTCCCCAGATCCCCCCTCCTTCCCCACTTTTCTGAGACCCTCACAGAACATCGAGATCATCCACAGCCCCAGTGAATCCCATTTAGTTGGGTTGTTTTGGGATTTTGCCTTTGGAAAATATTTATTTTGGAAGGAGATGACCCCACCTTTGTTTTTTGGGGGTTTTTTTTGTGTTTGCAGCCTGTGTCAAGCCTGTTATCAGCCCCAGAATTTGCTTCCTTTGAGCTAAAATCAACACCAATGAAACCCCCCAGGCTGGCTGGCATGGGATGAGCCCGAAATTCCCAGATATTCCTTGTTTTGAGAGGAGAAAGGGGCGTGGATTTTATTCCTTATTGTGGATTTCGTGTGTGGCCTTGCAGGAGGTGACAGCCATCCATGCTCAGGCTCCCTGTGCCAGGAAAACCCATTTCTCCAAGACAATTCCACAGTAAAAAAAAAAAAAAAAAGAGACAGGAATAAAGAATAAAACAGCCTTAAAAGAGTTATGGGGCGCTGGGAGATTTATTTATTCCATGTGGGATCTGCCAGAGCAGGACAAAGCCCAGATTTGCTGGGAATGGCACTTGCAGCAAAATCCTGGGAGCTGCTGCACAGAGGGAGCTCCCTTTGGGATAAAGCTGAGCTTTAGGGCAGGAGAACCTGGAAAACACATGGAAATTTCCCACCCTTTGCCTCCTTTTTCCCTTCTCTTTTCCCCCTGCCTTTTTTCCCCGCATTTTTTTTCCCACCTTTTTTCCCGCCTTTTTTTCCCGCCTTTTTTTCCCCCCCCCTTTTTTTCCCCCCTTTTTTCCTTCATTTTTTCCCCCCCCC
>VZTR01033950.1:0-10014 GCA_013400775.1 Chaetops frenatus
GGAGGAGGAGGAGGAGGAGAGGTCACTCAGCCTGCACCCAACGCCTTTCCTGGTGTATCCCAGAGCATCCCAAAGGCAGGGCCTCCAACCTGCCTTCCCACAAGAACTCCCGGGGTAAGTAAATCAATAAATGGATCACCAAACAGACCTAAAAAGTCGGGGCAGTGGTGACACTGGAAGTCATTTTGCCCTGGCGGAGCTCAAGTCAAATTTTCATTCTCCTCCCTCCCTCTTGAGCTGAGGGTTTGCAAAGAAACCCACAAGTAATAAACCCCAGGGCTGCACGGCCCTGTCTGACAGAATCCTTCCCCAAAACCTGACCAGCCCAAAGTCCCTCTGGGAGCACATCGGTGGCCACACAGCCTGGTACCACCTCAAGATACTCTCACCTCCAGTGCCAGCACAAACATCCACAGGAGCATCCAATTTGTTTGTTTGGGGTTGGGTGGTGTGTGTGGGTTTTTTTGTTGTTTTTTGGGGGGGTTTTGTTTGTTTGTTTGTTTGTTTGTTTGTTTGTTTGTTTGTTTGTTTGTTTGGGGTTTTTTGTGTTGTTTGGTTGTGTGTGTGTGTGTGTGTGTGTGTGTGTGTGTGTGTGTGTTTTTTGGTTTTTTATGGGGTTTTTTTGTTTGTTTGTTTTGGTTGGTTGGTTGGTTTTTTGTTTGTTTGTTTGTTTTGGGTTTTGTTGGATTTTTGTTTGTTTTTGTTTGTTTGTTTGGGTTTTGGTTGTTTGTTGTTGTTGTTGTTGTTTTGGTTTTTTACGTGGGTTTTGTGTTTGTTTTTTTGGTTGGTTTTTTGTTTGGTTGGTTTGGGGTTGGGGTTGGGTTTTTTTTGTTTGGTTTGTTTTTTGGTGGGGTTTTTTTGTTGTGGTTTTGGTTTGGGGGGTTTTTTGTGTTTTTCTTTTTGGTTTTGGTCTTTTTTTTTCTATTTGTTTGGAGGAGGGCTGGGAATTTTTTTGGCCTTTTTTCTGGTTTTTTGGGGGGTGGTTGGTGTTTTGTTGTTGTTGCTGCTTTCTTCTGTTTTGGCTTCTGTGTTGTTTTGGGGGTTTTTGTTTGTTTTTGGGTTTTGGGGTTTTTTTTGTTGTTGTGGGGTGGGGGTTTTTGTTTGTTTGTTTGTTTTGTTTTTGTTTTTGTTTGGTTTAGGGGTTGGTTTCTTTTGTTTGTTTTTGTTTTGGGGGGTTTTGGGGTTTTATTTTTTTTTGCTTTCTTTGGTGGTATTTTTTTGTTTGTTTTGTTTTGCGGTTTGTTTTGTTGTGGTTCTTTTTGTTTTTTCCCCTGGACCTCCCCCCTCCAGCATCCATAAAGGGATAAACCCTCCACCTGGCCGGGCACAGCACTGAGGTTTTTTTACCACCAGCTTCAAGAAAACAACAAACGAGCCCAGGTTTTTCCGCGGGGTTCAAAGAGGAACCCGGGAGAAATCCCAGTTTAAGCCCAGCCTGCCGTCCCAAAGGCAGGCTCTGCCCACAGCTCCCTTAACTCCTCCCCTGGCTGCCTTGGGGATTTTTGGGAGGGAACCCCCAGCTGCCTGCTTCGGGCAGGTTGTTTATCCGCGCTGTTGGTTTTTTCAGGGAACAACTCCCACCACTGCAGGCTCTTCCACAACCCGGTTTCATAGTTAGCAGACTGATCCTGAATTTAAGAATTGTTCAGAGTAGTTATAATTATAATTCTTATTTATGTATACCACGGTTAGACATTTACCAATGTTTATCACTGATTATTATTATTGTTGTTATATTGTATTATTATTGTAATAATAGTTATCTATTATTAGATGTTTATTGTTAAGCATTTATTTACTGTTAGATGTTTATTCCTTTAGGTGTTATTGTTAGCCGTTTATTACTGTTAGATACCTATCTGTTAAACACACATGATCAGTAGGTATTTAGAATATTTTGATCAGAGTCTCAACAAGGTAGGGGCCTTGTCAAGCCTCTAAAGGTGGGGAACGACGCCTTGGATTTTAACTTTGATATTTTCCCAAAGCCTGCGGCGCTCAGCGCGTGACTCTGCAGGGTTTTGTAGCCTGGGAGCTGCTGCTCTCTCATGTTAAGCTGGACACAACAAAGCCTCTCCCAAGGCTGCTCTCCAAGGACACCCAGACTGTCCCGGGCCCAAAATGTGTAACCCAACATCTTGAGAAGTGAGGGGTAAGCCTGGGGAAATGACGTCATTAGCTGAAGTTTTAATTGGGGAATTGATGCTGATCTGCAAGTGGACCAAACCTATCAAGGTGTGAGGAACTCGTGGCTCGGGGTCCATCTTGGGGCCCATTGTGAGAGCAGCCTCTGGCTCCCTTTGAAGGCCTTTCAAGCAAATATCCATCTTTATTCCCCTCCCTCCTGTCCGGTCTCTGTTTCCAGGGGGCCACTGCAAGGCATCAGTTCCAGCTTCCTGGGCTGCCCACGCAGCTCTCGGGGCTAAAACCGCACTCGGAGCAATCCCAGCTTCCTCCGAACCCCTCCAAACCGGCCCCCCGAAATAACCACAAGGGTTTCCTCTGCGTTTATTTGGGGATGATTTCAGCCTCGATGGGCGCAGGGGGCGGGGGGGGGAGGGCTGGAGAGGAACGAGTGTGTCCCACGCTCGGAGCCCATCAAAGGCGGCGCCAGCCTGGAGAGGAGCCTGGAGTCGAGACCCGCTGGAAGAGCTGGAAGTTTCCTCCCAAACTGGCCCTCAAGCGGGACAAGTGGCTTCAGGAGGGGCTGAGTCAGGCGCTCCAAGGAGGATGAGCCAGGCTGGTGGCGGCAGGCTCGGCGTTCGTCCCCGGCTGGAGACGGAAGGAGGGGTTCCGAGAAGCCACGGAGGCACGGGAACGGAACACACCGACAGTAAAGCTCGCCAGCACCGCCCGTGATGGAGAGCGGAACGAGTGGGGAGACAGAGAAAGAGAGAGAGAGAGCATCGAGCGCTTCCCAGAGCTGCCCCGAGAACTTTGGGGTTAAGGGAGAGCAGGGAAGTTCACACCCGGAGCAGCTCCCCGGGAAGGGAAAACCGGGAGCGGGGAGAGCATCAGCCCAGCCCAGCCCAGCCCAGCCCAGCCCAGCCCCACCTGTCGGGTGAGGCCCAGGGGGAGGAACCAGCCCCAAAAACAAGCAAAAAAAAGCAGCAAGGCAGGAGCTCCTGGGTGACCAGCCCCTTCCTCAGGCGGCTCTGCCTCCAGAAAACCTCCTGGGAAACCTCTCGTCCTTGGAATGCTGGCCCGGGCTCTCCAGCCAGCGCCTGGGGAGGGGGTGGCGGGGGGGAAACCAGACAATTCCAGCTGCTGTTCCAAAGGAGGGAAAGCGCTGCCGGCAGCAGAGGATCCACAGAGCGAGACGGCGGCAGCAGTTCGAGCCCTCGAGGGGCGTCCGAGGTTTTCCTTTCTGCAGAACGGGCCTTCATGAAGGCCACGGAGAGAGAAAGAGAGAGAGAGAGAGAGGGAGGTTTTCCCTCCTGCCTCCGGATCGGCGCTGGCTGATTTCCTGCGCTGGGAAAATCGCCACTCTCTCCTGATCAAGTGTTTAATTGTGGCAGCAGCTTCCCCCCCCCNTTTTCAGCCCCGGGGCTGGAGTCCCCCACTTGAAACGAGCTCCGCTGTTGGCTTTCCCGAGCGATGATTTCCTCGCCGGGAATCCCTTCCAAAGGCTGCCTGAGGGGCTCTGAGCGCCTCCCTGCTCCCCAGGTATCCCGAGCTGGGAGTACTGGGGAGATGGAGAGCGCTCGCCAGCTTGGGCTCCAAAAGGAAAGGGCGTTTCCCCTCAAGGCAGACCCGGGTGAAACCAATTTACCCACGGTTTTTAGCAGGTCTCCGTCCCCTGGAGGTGCTCGAGGCCAGGTTTGGGGGACCCTTCATCCGACCTGAGGCATCTCCCACCTGTGAACTCTCCGGGATCACCCACGACCCCCTAAAAAGGGGCGAAGCTGAGGTTAAAAACCCAGGGAGGCCTGGCAGCAGTGACGCCAGCCCCCAGCTCAGAGCTGCTTGGCGGGTAATGGAATAACATTTCCATCCGTCGTAGATGAGAAAAGATAATTACTTTCGGGGTTTAAGAACCAAACGTGTTGATCCAAATGTAATCTCGGTGTTTTGGCGTCTGATTATTCCATCAGGAGCACAAATGTCAATGGGTTGCAGCAACTGGGTTGTCAGGAGGGGGGAAAGGGAGGTGTGTGGCTTAAATCATACCCCGGGGGGGAGGGGGGAAGAGGTGCCACCCAGGGGGCTTTCAACTTGATTATGAAAAAATATTTTTAAAATACTAATTAAAAAATATAAAATATAATTAAAAATACCTTGCTTCCCCGAAGCATTTTGGAAGCTGGTGTTTTCCCTCGGACGTATCCTGCTGCTACACCCAGACCTGGGAGGGGGCCGGGTGAGGGGACGGGGGACAGCTGTGGGTCACCCCCTGTTAACCCAACCCAGGGATACAAATCCCAAATGGCTCATTCCCCCCCAAAGGACTGCAGGAGCTTTGCTGCTTCCATTCCCCCGTTCTGGATGTTTTTTCCACCACCCAGCTGCCTCTGGCATCTCCTGCCACCTCCACGGGCCCGTCTGTCCCTGCTGTCCCAAACTCTGCTCTGCTGAACCCAGCACGGGAGAGCTCCTTCTCAGGCCTCTCCAAAGGAGGGAAACGGTGCCTGAACTTTTAAGGGTGTTTTCTTTTTTTTCTTTCCCTGTTCTGCTTTGGCTTCACATTCAGTGTCACTGAGTTGCCCTCACGGGGCAGTCAGACACGACGATCCTCTCCAGCCCGAGATTCAAGGACGGATCCTTCCCAACCTCAGGCCCCCAAAAGCACAAACAACGTGAAAAAAAGAGGAGGGCCAGCAAAGAGGATGGAACTTGGTCATTCCGAGTGACTAATTGGGCAGAGTGACTAATTGGGCAGTTCACCCCCAAGGTGCAAACGGAGCATCACTTACAAAGCCCCATCCCATTTCCTGTGTCCATCTCCAGGCCCATCCTGGCAGGGCTCTTGCCTTGCCAGGGCGTGGCCTTGGAAGGCCTCGCAACAAATCCCTGCTCCTTATTTCCTTCTCGTTTTGTCCGGCCTCTGCTCCACCTCACACTGACCAGGCATCCAGTTTCCTTTCCAGCCCAAACCGGCCCAGAACCCTCACTAGCAGCAGCAGCAGCAGCAGGTCCCCGAGTCAGTCCGGGCAGGAGATCACAGGAATCCCAGTTTTCCAGGAGGAAATCCCAACCCCAAGAGCAGCCGGCGCCCACGGGGAGCAGCGCGCTGCCGAGAACCCGCTGGCACCGCGGCGCTCTGGTGCTGAACCCAGCCCTCTGCCTCCATCTCCCAGCCGAGTTCAGATTCCCAGCGGGCCGATTGTCCCTCCTCACCCCCCCCGGCCCGGCAGCACCCAGTGCTGGATGGAATTTTATTGAATTCCCAGCCCGGGGAGGCCGTTCCAAGTTTTGCGTGGCTCGATGGCAGCAAACACACGGGGAAGCAAGGAAGCGGGGGGGGGAGGTGGTGGCGGTGGGGGGGGGCCGCACCCCTGTTTGTTAAGGCTTTTTCTTTTCCCTTCTGAATAAAATGTCAACTCCATTATATAGATGTCAACTCTATTACTGCAAGGCTCCCGTGGCAGCCTCGGCATGGAAGTATCTGCTAATAAAACAACTTTCTCCAGGGGGTGAGGGGGGAGCAGGGGGCACAAGTTACCTGCTGGAGGTTCCAATCTGGTTAAGAAAATTCCTGTTTATCCCTGCAGGCGCAGGCACCGTTTCCATCACCCTGCTTTCCTCCTCGGCCCCAAAAATAACAAACCTGCCCTTGCCTCCCCCCCCAGCCCGCGGTGCTCACGGGCCCGTCCTTGTTCGAGAAGGCAGAAAACGGGGAGAGCAGGGCCTGGGGCGGGGAGTGGGGGGGAAAACCAACCTGGGTTAGAATCGGGGAATACTCTGGGACTGAAGGAGAAATCTCTCTCCCCCCCTCCTCGTTCCAGCAGCAGCAGCAGCAAAGGGGGGGAAAAGCACAGGATCAGCTTTCCCTGGGCTCCTGCTGCAGGGGGATGGGGTGCCAAACCCTCCCAGGGGTCTTCTGGGGAACAGACGCCCCCCCAAAATCTGCCCACAGGCAGAAGGCACCATGAGCACCACCCCTGGAGCATTTTCAGACCAGCGCCCCAGAGGAGTTTGGCACGTCTGTGTGAAAGCAGGACAGGCCTGGGAAAAGGAATTCAGGGCTGTGAAACTGGGGGGGCCCTCCCCACCCCTTCACAGCCCCTTTGGAACACAAGTGCCTTTTTTAGGCAGCTCAGGAGGGCTCAGCCTGGGCAGGCAGGGGCTGGGAGGGGCCGCGGCTCCTCCTCTCTTCTCTCTCTCCCAGGTTCGCCAGACAAAGATGAGCGCGGCCGCGCTTCGAGAAGAATAAAGAAGCCCATTCCGCCCCGGGGAGGGGGGCGGGGGTTTGTTTGGGTAATTGATTTCCCTTGGACTTCCCAGCGCTCCAGAACAAGCCGGCCAGCCCACACCTCCCAGATAAACCCCATTCCTTCGGGTCCCTCTTGCAAAGGGCTGGCCTTCGGCAGAGGCAGCTCCCAGGCAGGACCTTTCCCAGAGGAGGCCCTGACGATTCCTCAAGCAATTTTTTTTTTTTTCTCCCCCCTCCCGGAATCCTTTGCACGGAGAGAGCTAATTAACCGCCTGCCAGGTAGTTGTCATCATTACTTGTCACGCATTACAAATGTCATCATTAATTAGCAGCTGAAGGCCAGGACAAGGCGGCGAAGGGGCCATGGATAATTCCAGCACCGAGACATCCAGGTCATCGGGGCAGGGGCAATCCCAGGCACCGGGGAGGATCCAGCAGTGGGGGATTTCTTCGTGGAAAGGCTGGTCAGGCATTGGAAGCGCCCAGGGAGGTTTGGAGTCGCCATCCCTGGAGCGTCCAAGGAAGGAGCTGGAGGCGGCACTCGGTGCTCTGAGCCAGGGGCAGCTTGGACTGGTGGTTCTCTGATGCCACCACGGGGCCCCAGACTGCGGGAAGCTCGGCTGGAACCACAGAGAAGCGAGGAATAACCTCTCCCATCCCCCTGTGGAGCCGGGCAGGGACAGCCACGCCAGGCCAGGACCGTCCCCTGTCCCGCCTCGGGGCGGGCCCAGCCCCAGGCCCTGCTCTTTCCCAGGGACAAGACCCATCCGACCTCTCCCCATCCACCAGGACCTTTCATTACCCTGTTTTTGGCGAGGACGGCCCAGCCAGTGGCCACCAGGCAGCTCCCAGCCCACCTTGCAGTGGGGGACAGGGCTGTGTTTGTCACACAGACCCAAAGGTGTCGCACACGGACCCGGGGCTGTCACACTCCTCCTCCCAAGGGCAGCAATTCCTTTCCCAGGGATGGAAAAGGGGCTCAGCAGCCTGGAGTTGCCAGCTTCCCCCATGGACCAGGGACTGAGACCAGGGGCAAGGCCAGCACCCCAGCCCTGCCACACAAATGAAGCCCGAACTAATTAAAGCCACCAAAGGCTGGCTCCCGGCCAGAGCCAAATCCCAAGAACTGCCTGTTTGGGATCTCAGCCCTGCGCGGACCTGGGGCACTGGGAACTGTATCCCACACACACCTGGAGCCCACCAGGGGACAGCTCCCCGTGGGACACCTCAAACCCTGCCCTCGCGAGCTCCAAAAACACAAAAACCCCAGGACTCAGGGCGTGATTCCCAAAGGCTCCGAAGGGGAAGAAGAGGGAGGACTCAGAGGCATCCGTGTCTCCTTCCACCCTCGGCTCCACTCCGGGAGAGCTTCAGGGGGAAGGAGCAAAGCCAGGAGCCCTCGGGATGCGTTTGGGATCCTGCCCCGGTGCCAGCCCCGGGCTGTGCCTGGAGGGGCAGCACCGGCAGGGGACAATGAGCCAGAGCAGGAAGCCGGGCTGTGGGGAAGAGGGTGGCCTTGGGGAGGAGAGAACAGCACGGCAGGCGGGAGAAAGGGGCCTCAACTTCGGGTTTTAACCTGATGGAGCCTTCTGGTAACCCCATCCGGAAGGGGCCAGCGCCTCTGCAACATCTGCACCTCTGCTCGGGGAGGGGGGGGCTTTGCTCAGGTGTGAAACTTCCCAGCTGTTTTTCCAGGTGTGGAGTATCCCAGCACTTCAGCAACGGGATGCTTCCATTGGGGTGGGATTTGCCCACCCCAATTCAATTCCCCCAAAAGTGCTGAGTCCTGCGGGTGAGAGGGCCCCACAGGAGCGGCTCGGGTTTGCCCACCAGTCGGGAGGGACGGCGGAGTTCCACGTGGGAATGCTGCTCCTCACGCTGGAGCAGCCCATTCCCAAAGCTGGGAAAGCAGGGCCCTCATCCTGCCACAGCTTTCCCCCCTCGAAGCGGGACAGCTTTGGGATCCGGGCAGAGGTGGCTGCAGCAGCATCAGGGGTTCGTGTGGAGGAAGCCCGGGAGGCGCCCGCCACCACCAGGGCCTCCTTGGGGAGCAGAACTCACCTCCTTTGGGATCACACCCCTCAGAAATCCCATTTAACCCGCCCCTCCTGTCCCGCTCTGTCCCTCCCAGCCCCGGCCACTCCCCGTCCAGGACCTGGATCAGCTCCACACCAGGCTGTCCCACAAACCTCGGGATGCTGCAGCCGGATTTAAAGGGTTTCTGTGTGGTTTTCCCCAGCCCTGCAGGGGCTGGAGCTGCTGGCAGGACCCAGCGGAGCCAGGAGGAGCCGAAATCCAGCCCTGGATGGATTTCCTGGCCAGAGCCTGTCTGGAGGTTGATCCCACGGCAGGACAGGCTGCCACACCTCAGTTCCCACAGGTTTACCCCAGGTTTATCCCACCTCTGCTGTGTCTGGGCTCCAGCTCCTCCTGCTCCAGGGACAGGGAGCAAACCCTGAAGCTGTTCCTCAGCTGCCACTGGCAGGGGAGATAAATATCCCCAAATGCCAGCTGCTCCCCATTTCACACCCACATCTTCCCTGGCTCTCCACATTCCCCATTCCCCATTCCCCATTCCCTATTCCCTATTCCCCTGTCAGGTCCTACATCCATCCTGCTGCCCAGGGATGGATTTTTCCTCCAAAAGAGGGGATTTCTCCCCACTCTGGTGCTCCGGGGACCCCATTCACTAAGGTTACTCCTAACTGTACACTGGATATTGCTCTACACCATGACCTCCTCACGCTGTGTCTGAACCAGACCCTACTGCTGCTTTTGTCCATCTTTTCATTTCCCCCCCTTTTTCCAGGAAAACCCTTGTGCTTGTCTGGGGGTTTGTGTGAGTCCAGCTCTGCCAGGACATGAAATTCCCAGCTGGACACAGCCTCTGGCTCCTTCACCCTCCCTGCCAGCACGAGGATCCCTCCTGGATGGCAGAGGGAGGGATAAAACCCACCCAGGGCCCGAGCAGCAGCCCGGTGTCCTGGACACGTACGGATCCCAGCTTCCCTGCAGCACGGGAAGGCTGGAAAACCCTGGGGTTGCTCCAGGCCAGGCTGGCCAGGGCCCTGGCAACCTCAGCTGGAGCTGCCCACTGCAGGGAGCTTGGAACAGGATGGTCCCTCCCTTCCCAAAGCAGGCAGGAATTCCATGGTGATCCCAACGGCCCGGGCCAGGCAAAACCCCATGGGGAAAACACCCGTGTGCCCTCGTGGAGGGGCTCCCACTCCAAAAAGGCAGGAGCAGCCACACTCCAGGAGGGGATCTAAACCTGGGAATAACTCAGGAGCCCGGATTTTCCTGGCGTTCCCACAGGGAAAGCCAGGCTGGTTATTCCCACTGATGAAACCGGGGAAAACAGCTCGGAACGGGAAACACAGCCCCGGCAAAGGGAGAGGGCCCAGCAGAAAGGTGGGAACGGGATCAGGGATTGGGGATCGCGGGTAGCACAAAACATGGATATTTCTTGTGGGCGGAAGGGGGGGCGGGGGGTTTAATCCCAAAAAACAGCCTGGGGAAAACCTACAGGGCGAGGACAAGCACCACGTTACCGTCAGGCAACGAGGGGCAGGGAGGGAGGACAGGGAGGTGACGCCCCCTAAACCTGACTTTGGGCTGAGCAAACCCCCCCCCCCCCCCCC
>VZTR01033954.1:5473-15664 GCA_013400775.1 Chaetops frenatus
AAAAAGTCCACAGCAGTTTGTGCCACAAGTAAAACCAGAACTGCTTAAAGAACACGGGCTGAACTTGGGAGCAGGGGAACCAAGAGCCAGAGGACGTGAGACACAGAAAGCACCATTAAAGCAGAGTTTTAATGAAGAAGGTTAAAGAGCCTCATAAGGCTCTAACACTTCCAAACGTGTTACAGCAAGCGAGGGATGAATCTTCCCCGTGGGATTTCAGGGTAACTGAGCTGGAAAGATCTAAATGACCTGGTGCTGTGGTCATTGTGAGCAGTTCTTGTGATTCACTTGGAGGTCTGCAGACAACGTTAATGACACGAAAGTCAGAAAATGCAAAGCACTTTAGAAAGCACCTCATTTTCAATGAATAGAGGACTGCTGCCAAGCTCACTTTGTAAAGGGGCATTAGTTCCCAGTACCTGCCGAAAGCTGAATTGAAGGCTTGACCAAATTATGACATGTTAATATGCACATTAAAGAATCAAAGATAAAGGTTACTAAACTTGTTGTTAATCTGTGTGGACTTTTTCATCACACCATAAACAAATCACTTAAAATTTTGGTGAAGAGTTCCATACACCAAAAAATATATAACTGGATCTGAAAGTCTTATTTTACCATAATTCCTCTTCTGAAAAATTTTCTTATGAAGAAACTGAAATCATCATAATCATCTCAACATTCACTTTACATTTATTTTAGCTTTGCATTTTTATCTGCATATAATTTTGCATGTCTCTGTAAAAAAAAATTACCATGACAATCTGGTTTTGAATCAGGAACTGAATATAGATCATTGACTTAATTCTTCCCTTTAACTAATGCTCTATTTTGATTCAAAAATGTGAAGTTTCACTCTGTTGTGCATATGCTGCCAGCACAAGCTCCTGTACCAAGAAAACATCTGTCAGGACCATAGGGATTTTACTATTATCCACCACTTCCTTGTTAATGTACGGTCAATACTGTGACAAGAAATCTCTCAATAAATATGCAGTGGGGAGATAAATGGCCAGAAAGTTGGGACTACCAGCTGTCAATACAATTAGAGACAAAGGAGGACAGGAGCTGGTCTCCGAGGATTATACAGCCATTTGGGAATTGATTTCCTTGGGGGTTACTGTTCAGAGCTTTCTATCATAAAATCAGCCCATTTGTTGAGAAATACCATTTGTCAGCTCTTTACTAAATTTACATGTATTATTTCTGCCTCTCTCTGCCCAGACTAGTCTTTTCTAAGGTTGTCTCTATAAAAAATGTACTTACTGTACATTTTCTTTACAGACATAGAGATTTTTATTTATCCAATTGTAATGGCCCAAAGCATTAATTTTCAGATCTCAACTGAAAAACAGGACAATATTCTTAGGCAAGAAATCCTCCACTTCTCTGTTCTCCTGTTTAGGACTTTGTAAGGGGGAAGAAGGCAGCCAAAAGAACACAAAAGGGAAATTTATCCCTGGGAAATGAGATCACAGAAGAAGGGCAATGAGAAGCAGATAAAATGAGCACTTCCTCTGTCTCTCTCCATTTATTATCAAGTAGGAATAATTCTGCCAGGCAAAACAGTAGTTTTCCAGCTTTCCCCCATGAAAATCACTGCATGCTTGCTCTTTGCTGAAGAACTGAATTTTCAGTTCTCTCCATAGTAGCTTGCTTACAAGGCTTTCAGGCTGCACAGCTAAGCAGAATAAATCCTCTTGCAGGAAAAGTTTGCTTTATCCTGCAGATATCAGAGTTGGTCAAAACTCTTCTGACAGAACAGCTTTAGGGAAGCAAATGCCAATTTGAAAGAATCCTAGCACACTGAAGAAACACATTGATTGTGTCATAATTCCAATGACATTTACTGGAACCCTGTCCAGATCACGTCTGCTCATCTTCCCACCTCCTCAGTCAATATTTCCAGGCTCACAATGAAAATAAAACACAGAACCAAAATTAAACTAAAGAAAGTTGAGGATCAGAATTGCAGAGTTGTTCAAAAACCCATGTAAATGAATTATCTCAGTATCTTAAGAATGTTTTTCCAGAACTGATATACCAGGGTAGTTTACTATGGGTTTTGTCACTGTCTCAGACCCTTCTTTTTCACATTTTGGAATTCTGACCAGAAGGAAAACTCCCCATTCCACCCAGCCACTGCTGTTCATAAAACCACACCAGCCTTCTTTGTCTTAGCAGTTCTGCTTGTTGGTTGGCACAAGTGAAGTACTGCGAGTGTGCCCTCAGTTGCTCACAGAGGTGTCTGAGCAGAGCTTCCCATGACAACCTGCAGGGTGGTTACTTGCTCCATGATTAGACTTGAAACCTGCAGAAACACCACTCCAAAGCAGGCTCATCTTGGGACTGCTTCAAATGGCAGTAAAGAATGGTAACAGGAGGCTAATATTGTTCTTGGTTGCACTAAATGTTAAACTAGCACTATTCAACTATGAAACAGAAGAACACAACTGTACAAGATCACACCAATGCTTGTGATCTTACACAAAAGCTGGGGGGGTCCTGGACTAAGCAGTTCTGACCCAACTGAGCTCTCAGCTCATTCATCCTTCATGTCTTTTTTCCTGCCATGAATTAATCTTCATTGCTTTTTCCTATTTTCACCTTTTTCTACATTTTTGTAGAACTATCATGCCTCACTGCCTGTTTATTATAATTACAATAACAACAACATTATTGCTATGTCTATGTCATAAGGAAACTAAGGAAAATATAAATCAAAGTAGGATCTAAAGTGACTAAGAAGCACTAACCCATGCCAGGCCAAATTCCACAGATATTAATTAAATTCTCTGTGTTTGAGCTACAGTGCTCTGTGCTTCTTGAAACTGATCTTTTCCAGCTCATTTGTTGCTGCCTGAACACACAGCATGCCAGCCATCCCTCTGCTGCAGCACTGATCCCCGTTATCAGCTGCCATTAAACAACTTATATACAAGGTATCAGGAATCTCTCAATATTTTATTCAACTCTTCCACTTCTGTTTTAAACCATATCTGCTTCTAAACACACCATATACTTCCCTATTTCACTGTGATTACCATTCATTATAATACAGTACTTGGGTTTTGTTAACATGACAGCCTTGTAGTTCTACATCACTGTTGTGATCCATGACCTTATTATTTAGTCCCTAATCTCAAACTCAGCTTTACTACAAGAAAAACAAGCATCTTGAAATGCCAGTAATTTGTAAGGTGAACAAAGTATCAGATCCATCAAGTGTAACACGAGCAAAAGGAACAGTGGTATTTAGGTGTGTGAACTAAATGCCAGCAACCATAGAACACAAATGTAATTTAATCATCAATCTCAAAAGTAGCAGTCTAGAGCAACACTCCAAAGCCCTTTCCCAACAAACCTTCATCGTTATGATCTTATTCCCTCTTCCCTTTATCTGCCTCCATCTGTCTCATTTGCTTCCTTTCCTCAGTGTCCTACCTACACTTAAAAGTTACACCAGACTAATCTGTCAGTTGATTGACTTGCTGCTGACCATGCCCGAGGGTTGTGTTACACCTGAGCCATGTTCAATGTGTTTAAAAGGATTACTGTAAATAACAGTACTGCCTGTAGACAGAGCTGTCCAGGGGCTGGAGCACAGCCTTGCTGGGCTAGCTGCAGTCTTTGCCTTATATGCTCCCCACTCCCATGTGTTGTGTGCTGCACTGTCTGCAGCTCATTCAGAGTAGGACTCCTCTCTCAAGTAGAAATCTCAATTCTACAGATGTCCTTTAACATCAGAGAGAAACACACATTTCCAAAACAGTTTTTTTAAAAGTAGAGAAATAAAATAATTTGGACAAATTGCATCCCAGAAGAATCTAGTTCTTCCTCCTGAATACAAAGCTCATAATTACTGTCTTTTATGTAGGCAATTAAACGTCACTAGAGATGTGAAGATGAAACCGAGTTCTATCCCTGGTTTCTTGTGGATAAAAAACTGGAAATCTGCGTGTTTTGGTGTAAGACTTTCTAGATTCTGTTTTGCATGGAACATGCCTAATAACAGTTGTTCAATTCCGTATGTTTCAAGTAGTCTGTGACTGAACAGTTTTCGTAGAGATCAACAAAAATTTCTAAAGTCTGATTACACTAAATGAAAAATAAACCTTGACATGTTTGAAAGCTTTCTTTTAATTGAACTGGGATAAAAATCAAGAAAAGATAAGGAACTGAGGGGGATAAAAAAGATAATGAAAATCTGCATCATCCAAGACTCCAAATGCAACCACATCCACAATATACCGACCAACCAGGGACAACCTAAGATATACAGAGGATTTATCTTCGAGTACCAACACAAACGTTTCTCAATGTATTCTTCCCTAATAGTAAATTCTACATATGCTGTCTACAGCTTCCAAAATGGTAACTTTGAACTCATCCTCAGCTTTTCCAAAAACACCAGACTTGCCTGGCAACTAGAATCAACAGTAACTACTCCTGTCCATGTTAAATGAAAAGAAAAAAAAGCCTCCAGAATNCCAAAAAAATTAATGAACAACAAAAATAACTAGACAACTATTTTACCATTTTTTCCATGGCTTATCCATAGTATTACAGACAAGTACTGCTAGGGAGGTAAATGTTTTACACTCTATTAACAGCACCAATTTTAGTGGCAGTGATGGAATGAAGCAAAGAATTAAGCCTACTGAAACTAAAAAAACACCAAACAAACAAACNCTTCTGTAATTATTCAACCATTTAACAAGTACCACAAAAAGGTTTGCACATCACTTTTAACACCCTTCTCCAGGTCTTGTTCATACTAGTTATGCTTTACCCACTTAATTTCTATGGTGGACTGAACGTAAATTACGTTTCACACTTGCATAGTTTTAGCACCGTTTATGACAAAAATGTATTTTTCCTAAAGTAAAATATATACTAAAAATAATGGAATTTTTTCTAAAACTCTGAAGAAATAGTAGCAACTCCATGATTCTGAAATGACCATTATATTACCTATTTATAGCCTGAAAGACTAAGAATGCTTTTCTGGGTACATATAATGCAATTGACAAAAAGTCTTGTTACTCTTCATTAGATTATTAATCATTTTTGTGGTGGCTGATCTATCAATTGTCAAAAAAATTAATGAACAAGAAAACTAACTAGACAACAATTTTACCATTTTTTTCCATGGCTTATCCATAGTATTACAGACAAGTACTGCTAGGGAGGTAAATGTTTTACACTCTATTAACAGCACCAATTTTAGTGGCAGTGATGGAATGAAGCAAAGAATTAAGCCTACTGAAACTAAAAAAACACCAAACAAACAAACAAAAAAACAAAACAAAAAACCAACCAACCAAACAAAAAACCAACCAAACAAAAACACCCCTCAGAAAACACAGGAGTAGCACAAAACAGCCCAACAGCCCCCAGTCAAAACCATGTCCTACTACCAAAAAATTCAAGACTTGATTGGCAGTATTACTGCATTTTCCTGTGTACTAAGATCTGTATGGATTACAGCTACTCTAACAAAAGAAAAATATGGAGGAATCACAGCAAATTACTAAAAGCAAGAGATTACTGATAAAATTTCAGCAGTATGAAAACTAAGCTACCTAGCTGCACATCAGGTAAATTAAACAAGAAAATTTCATAATGCTGAGAAGTCTGCACAGCAAAAAAAATCAGGTCTCAGCTCAAAACTTTAAAATCAATCTCAATTAGTTCAAATTACACTTGATGCAATTCCTTTTTCCTAAAACTCTTGATATTAACTTCCGTATTTTACTAAATTACACACAGATACTGTGCACTGCATAAGAATCACTTCATATGATGAGCTGTCTGCATTAATTTAAATTTTATTTAACCAGATTAATACTAATAGTCTGTCTTGACAATTAAAAATCTTTCTCAAAGAGAGCAAATATGTGTTATCTCATCCTGGCATCTACAAACTTAATAAAGATTACAATTCATTTAAGGCATAGAAAGAAAAAAAAATATTTATCCTCAAGAACATAAAAGTACATTATAGTTCCTAAGAACTAGTTTTGATTTGCATGAACTGTTGGGTTGACTCTCACACCAGCAAGATACCATTTAAGTGTTTTTCTTAGAATGTCTACATTTTTCCCCAGGTTGAGCATTTAACTGTATTTTAGAAAACACTGATGTTAGTTTTTAATATAAAATGTAAGGATTCAGTGGCTGCTAAGCAGAAAATAATTCATTTGGGCTTTCCTTATGGATGTTCAGATGTTGCAGGATATAACTCAAACCTGATATTTATGCTGGTTAGAATTTGCACAAGCAGTTCACATCTTCAAGCTCTCAAAGCCAAACCGGGCATTTGAAATATTTTGACAGTAAGGATTTGAAATGTGCTGTCTTAGTGGCCAATCAATGAACTCAGTATCAGTTTTGGCAGTATTGTGACACAGGATACAGACCAGTGGTCTCCTATCCTCGAGTTCCTCAAAAGATCTCACAGAACACCACCAGATTGGTGAAAAACAGTCATTGACATGCAGCTATAACTCTAGTTAGCATCAGCTGCAACATAATTTATTATTAAAGGATTGTTATTCTGGACAATCATTGCATTCATACAACATTTCACTTCACTTCGTTACGATTTTAGAAAGGGCTATTAATACCACAGGTAAAAGTATTTGCAATGGCAAATCAGGCTCAATGAACCTGAAACCTAGATTTTTAGAATAGTTATAAAAAATGGCACAAAGAAATCTGGTGTCTGGTAACATTTCATCTTCCCCTATGTAGGTAAGGCCTAATCTTTACAGAGGAGTCCCTTTGATCTCCTGTTTATCCAAAGGCTAAAGTTCCCAAGATTTCACTCGTCTACTTCACTCATGTACATGGAGAAATGTAGATGGGAAAAAAACCCCCAAAATTCAATGTTTATTTTGATCTACCAATAACTTGAGCAACACATTACGCATGTTCAAAACAGTAATAGTCCTGGACCTCAGTCAATTTATCCATATTTCAGAGACTGTGCCACCTGACCATCTCCCTGCCAATCACCTCCCAAAATCCTGCACTCCCCAGCATCATGGCAGGAAATGCCATTACTGAGACCCACATCTCTCTACTGGACAGAACCAGCACTTACCTTGTTTCCCTCAGTCCGGTTGGGGGGCAGTTTTTTGTTTATTTTCTTTACCCTCTGAACTGAAAACAAGCATTACAGGTGGAGTAAGAAAGTGCAATCTTCCACCTGTCTCCATCCTTTTGAATCACATCAGAAACGAAGCTTCAGGCACTCACAGGATTGTTAACATGCAAGAAACAAAAGGCCTCTCTCTCTCCAAGGATGTTCCTTGGTTTAGCTTTTTTACATTGTATGAAAGCACAGAAGGATTTTTCATACTTATGAACATCTATTAGCTATCACAGAAAAGCATCATAGTTCCATTATAAGAAGAGTGGCAATGAATTGCAAGGTTTTTGAATGAAATGCTTTGTTTAAAAATAACACTCCTGTTTTTGGTTGAACTGCACTTAAACTTACTGCAATGTTCTCCTAATCAAAAGCTATAAAGTTTCTAAAAATGTATTATGGAAAACTAATAAATGTTGAATGCATATATTAGTTCATTAAGTTTTAACCTCGTAGCCAATACCACAATGAACAATATTAATCCATAATTGCTCAGCCCCTTATTATTGCCAGTCAAATTAAGTTCAACACTTCTCTTGGTGCTGTGGCTGAATACGTGTTCTTCCACCAGCTTGGTTCTTATTTAAGTTTTTAACCATTACAGCACTGTACTTGTTCAGACCAGACCACGGAGGCAGCTGCTGAAGGAGTCCCTGCTCGTTGGTTCCTTACTGTGCTGCAGTCCCACAATGCAGATACACCTGATTCCTTCCTAGAAACCAGAAGGAGCCTTGGAGAAAGTTTAAATGCCTCTGCACTCAGCTTCTCTCATGGGTAGTTTTATGATCCTTCCAGAGCCTGCTGCTTAACTGGAATAGAACAGGTTGTGACTCACACCCTCAGTCTTTTTCTCCTGATGAGTCTCACCTGGAAGGAATTGTTGTGGATTAAACACAAGTGAATGAGAAGCCCCCACCTGCTGTCACAGCAGCTGACTTAACGCTCAGTAACAATCTTCCTGAAAAAAGCTGTGAAAGATTCTAACGAGAAATAGAGAGAGAAGACTTAGTTCAAACTTTTACCTTTGGTTCTGCTACTTTGAGGCTGCCAGACACCTTAAAGGACAAAAGAAATGCAAATATCATAGCTTGTTTTCACTAGTGGATAAACTGTGGGATAATTTGGCTTGTTCACTTGAGAAAATCCAAACTTAAGGTAACTTAAGTTCAGGATAATGAATGCAAGGAATGCATCAGTGAAGTGCTTACAATATTTGTATTTAAATGTATGACCTTAACAGAAGAAATACAAACCTGATGTGCAGGAGTTAATGTTGCACAAAACTGTAGAACAGCCCAGTTTCAAAAATATCTAGCAGCAAAATTTCATCAAGGTAATGGTAAATATCAAAGAACAATTTAAGAACATGACCCTATTTAAGGAGATACATGTAAAGAAAAGAAGAAAAGGTAGACAACAAAAAGCTTATTACTTTGAGGCTGAAGGAGTTACTACATCTGAAAGGAAGGAAAGCAGAATTTGCTAGCAGATACTTTGGACATTGGGTCAGCATTGATGGAAAATACAAAGACTTCAGAGGAAAGGAAATAAATGTCTATCCACCTGGAGAATGCAGAGGTACCTGTTGGTACTTAAGCAAGTAAACTAAGCCACAGCTGGGAGTCATTCTTGTCTGATAAAACACACTACCTATCTCCTCAAAACAGGGAAGAAAAAAGGACCAGGAAAAGCAGCCTGATGATATGAAAACAAAGGGAAAATTGGGAAGACTGTGAAAGGTGGTATGAAGGTAGTACTAATTGGAATTGGAAGAAAAACTTCAAGTTGCAGACCAACACTGACAAAATTCCACTAGGGTTTATATCCAAGATTGTTCTTGGTGGAAATGGAAGAAAATGCTCCTCTATGCTTTCAAAAAACTCATCACCTGTTGAATAGTATAATTTTCTGCATTGACAGTAACTATAGCAACTAGGAATAAATGTAGGAAAATCATCTGTACCCACAGCAGTAACAGAACATCTGTGCATCAAGTCTTCCTTCAAATTACCAAGTCATCAGTTATGAAGACAACTGGATCATTAAAAGACTTGTAACCAAAAAAATACCATCAGAATCTGTAATTTTCCAATGGCACCTAAAATCCTGCATGATGCTTTGAGAACTACCACCACTCTTACTACTAGAGGAAACTATAATCTTGTGGCAACATCTGTGAATGCACCTCAAAACATGTGAATCAGTAGTATTTCATCTACAACTTTTCCTAATGGCAGAATTACTGTGGTTAGGCTAAACAGTAAATACTGCAGCAGAGCAAGGGTCTCAGCCAAGGAGCTTTACAGGAAACAGCCAGAACAGAAATACACCTTTTCTATTCTGAGGTTCTAAGTACAGAGTAGGAGTACTTTCCCATCACATCCTGAGAATGTATAGCATATTGCAAAACGATATTGAAAATGTATAGCATATTGCAAAACGGCCAGAAGATTAACTGGAGACCCCCACAGAAATTAAGTATGTGAATATTTATATCCTTGCACTTCCAAGAAATACCCTAACTTACTTTGTAGTTCATGGGAGAGAGAGTATTTGTTAACAGGTATCCTAAGTGTTCAGCAATTAGGTGGCAGCACTCTACTGCAGCTGCTTCCAGCAGATTTGTTCATTCCCTTAACTGCCACTTCAAGCCTAAATGATGTCACTCCTCTGCCCAGATCGAGGGATTTGTGCCAAAACCCATTTTCCTAAAATCCCTTCAGAAATAGGTGCATGAACTTCTCATGAGGTAAAAGTTCCAAAAATCCAAAGCATCACATCACCAAAATTGCTTTTTGTCTACACTATCAAGGTAGAGAGACTGGAAATTAGATACTAATCCCATTCCTGCTCTGCCATTAACTGATTGACTTGGGGCAAATTAAATGTTTCTGTCTCTGCCATCTTTTTCATTGACAGGTCAATCTCTGCATAGTACAGAGGAACACTGGCAGACTTGGTCACAGTACTTGTAAAGCACATTGATCAATAAATCAACCTTTGGACTATTTTAGTAAAGAATCCCCCCCCCCCCC